>UXGD01003438.1:0-20445 GCA_900474315.1 Torymus auratus | reverse complement strand
CACCTGCGCGCATCGGGAACGGGAGCGCGAGAGTTAAATGTGGCCTGCGCGCAACACACCCACGCAGCCCGCGTGAATTAGCGAGCAGTTCTTCTCGTGGCGCGGCGATTAAGGGCGCGGAGAGTTGATTTTCAGCGCTTTTTGTTGTATTTTTTAATGAAGATGTGTACATTAAAATTGTCGGTTCATGATTTTAATATATAGAGATTATGTTGCTATTTCTTTGAAATTTAAATGACAAATTTGTTTTTTTATTGAATTTTTATATAAAGTTAGTTTAATGGTTTTAATATTATTTATCGCTTCACTTTTCACTGGTCGAATTGTAAGAATACGTATGCTATTTAAAATAATTATCAAACTAAAATTATTACATTAGTCGAAGGAATATTAAATTATTTACATAGTCAAAATCGAAGCATAAATTATAAATATAAACTAAATTTTCATTAAAAAATTATCCTACCCATACGAAAAAAAAGAATCGGCCAAATTAATTTACAAAAACAATGCTCCACAAACATTATAAAATCAAGCCCCCCATTCCCCGCGTCAATCCTAAAAGAACATGCCTCCACCTCGCATATAGAAGCACTAGCATTCAACACGTCGGCGGCCGTAAATAAAAATCATCCATTCAAAACCCATTCAGCTCTGCCGCACTCGCTCGCTCGCGCGCCGTATCAATTTGCAGAGGCTATAACGCAATGAAAATGTCACTCTCGGGCACACGCGCTCTATTAGAATACGTCGAGTGAAACGCGAGCATGCGAGAGTAGCGCGCGCGACAAGTAGCTATAACTCGCGCGGCGATTCTCGATTTTTCACTCTCTCGCGCGCGCGCGCGGCCGATGCAAGTTCAAAAACACCCGAAATAACGTCGTTAACCCCGTTTTCTCTATACCTATGTACGCGAGCTCGCTGCAGTAGCGCGATGATATAGGCGAAGGCTGTTTGGAAAAGCTCGGGAATTCGAGTGGGTTTATTTTGAAGATTTTCGAGGAGTAATTATGTCGTTGACGGTTGGGTCTTTTTTTTTAAAGTGTCGACGGATGGAGTTTTGTATATTTAGTTGTTTGGCTGTTAATTATGCTTTCGAGGTAATTTTCGTTTCATGTATTTTTCTTATGGTTGAGTACCTACAACGATTGAGGTACATCAGTGTGTTATGTTTAAAATGAAATATCTTTGGTAAGAAAGATAATGATATGTAAATCGTTTCATTCGGCAACTAACATTGTCTCCGACATTAATCCAAAGAGATATGCCTCTCGTGTAATCAATTATTACCCTAACCATACTATGATGCTGACGGTAATATCAATTCACAGCAGGCGGACGGGGAGGACGAGCTGAAGAAGCGGCAGCTCATGGAGCTCGCCATTATCAACGGAACTTACCGAGACTCCAACACCAAAGTTGCCGCGGCTACAGGTAACATCGGCCATCGACTCGTCGCCCTCAGTTTGTGTCTAATCTTTACTAATTTTTGTTCTGTCTCCCTTTTATCTCGTTTATTTAAACTCATGTAAGTACACTATATATGGCGCTCATATTAAATGTTAATAAAACATATAACTTTACTCATCTGCACTTGTATATATTTGAAAACAATAATAATCGGCAATAATTGTATATAATGTGGGGTTTTGGAAAGAGATCGTTTTGTCGACCAATAAGTTGTGCTAGATTATCGTGTGTGATATATACGTTGGAGTGCAATTATAAGTTAGCTTGTTATGCACACAGCGCAAATACGATAATTGTCTTAATTATGTTTTTACAAATGTATAGTTACACGAACATATACTGTTTTTCTAAAAGTGACTGTCTAATTGCCGTAACTACCTATACTCGACGATTTGTAAACGCAAGCAGATTTTATTGAATAACAACTTGAATCACGTGTAATTTTCCAAGCCAATACCAAATCACTCAATTCGTTTCTTAAAAACAATGTGTATAACTTTAGGCATATACTTACATAAATAATCATCCACACATCTGGTCGACAAAACTCTCTCTCTCTCCAGCCTCGTATACACAACACCCAAAGATACAGACACAAACTGGCCCATATATATATACATAAAAATCCGAGCTTGGCACGCTCGGCTAACGAACCGGCTAACGCCATTCACCCTAGCCTTCGACATTGCAGCCTGCGACGAGGAATGGAGGCGCGTCGCTGCAGCCGCCGCTGAGACTCAGCGTCTCCTTCCTGGCTTGAGCCAGCAGATGAGGACTCAATCAGCACCGCTCGGTGCTCCGCTCATTCTCTCGCCAAGGATATCCGTACCAACAACCGCGGCCTCGCTACTCAACGGTTCCGGCCCACCAGGTTCTCTACTCTCAGCTGGCGATCCTCATGGCCTGATCTACGCACCATACGCCGACTACGCGAACTACGCAGCGCTGGCCAGCTCACCCCTGCTCACCGAGTACGCCACGGCTGACCATTCTGGTGGGTTGTTCGCTCGCTGACGCTAGAGATCGCGAGAGAGAAGTAGAGAGAGAGAGATTTATATATACATATATATACACACATATATACAGATAGCGGCCTATACTCAAGATCATTTATATTATATATACAATATATATTGATTTATTATGTTGGCGTCTGGTATAAGAGAGATAGAGAATCAGCAAGCAAACACGCGTGTAGTAGTGGCCGTACACGAGTGACAGAGGGAGAACGCGAGGGCGAGAAGTCATTTCGTTTTGTCGTTCCAAGCGTCTATCTCTTTCTCTTTCCTCGCTGTGCGACACGCGGTTTCTTTTTTCTCGATCGCGCGCGCGCGTTGCGTATTATACACACACTCTGATGTTGTGTGTAATAGCGGGAGTTTCGCGGTGCGGAAGTCTCTTTTGTGGCAAGTTTTATAACGAAGAGATATTCTTATATCCGCGAGGCTCTTGCGAAGGGTGCGCGACTTTGACGCGCAGTCTCTCTGAACTTCTTGGTACTCTCTACCTTCTTTCTCGAAACTCGCGATTTCGTCTGTCGCGTTATATATATTATATAATAATGTTTAAGGAAAAACAAAAGACGGGTTTTTTTATTATTTATTCGAAAATTTATTATTGAACGATTCGAGGCTCGGATTTATCGTGTCGCGGCTCAAGCAGTTCAGAGGGTCTGTCATCACACACACCTTCTCCGGTGCATCTTCATATAAGCATCTGTCCAAGTCTCTTTATGACCCTCTTTTCTGTTATCTCCGCGAATCTCGGAGCAGCGACGAGAAAACTTATCTATATAAGTATATACATAAGCATACGCTTTCTTTTGCATGAAGAGCGATCTTTTTTTTTGTTCCCTATCGTGAGGTGTTTGTATATGCTCTGCTCGAAGAGATTCGCGGGGGACGTGGTCGCATTGAAAGTGTACTTACGCGTTAAACAATGATTTTTTTTCGTTTGCAAAGGATGCATAATAATTGACAAAATTAGACTCTTGAGTGTGTGGTAACTTTCAATGCGGGCCCGACAACGCGTGTTTCAAGCTATACACGTGAGACCCTAAGCTCGTCGACATAAGACGACAATAACAACAAAAAGTAAAGGACAAACAAAAATATATATGACAAAAAAAATGTGTTCACTTGTGTAGATTGGAGCAGAGAAGAACCATACCGTACGCTATATTTATATTTATGAGTATTGTAAGTTTATTTTATAATATTAGCCGGAGAATCGAGATTACGGCGCTTCGAATTGACTTTTTTATATCATGTTTACAGATCAGCAGCTCTGCGTTCGACGTCGTAGTCTCTTTTCTCCTGTCTTTCGGCGCGAAAATTTCGTCGATTCGGTTTCTGGACATGCATAGGCTTTGCGATGATAATGATGAGAGATCGACGGGATTTTTGGTATATCGAACGCCGAGAGTTTCAACGTATACAGTATATATATATACATGTATAAGAGCGAGAGGTTTATACGTATATAAGTATACAAGAATCACGCCGTACATGTAGTCCGATTTACCTGGATCAAGCGTGCAGCTATATATAGAACAGGACATAATGAAATGTTAGGCGATCGAGACGGAATTGTGAAAATCACAAAAGTTTGATATAATTATTATTTGACGAGCATGGTTGAAAGAGATTTTGTTTCGTTTCGATCGTACGATACGTTCATTGACCGCGAAAGGAAAAAAACGCCAATAGGCGTCGTCGTCGTCGCGCACACACGCGCGAGAATAGCTGAATCAGTCAATTACTAGTCGCCGTTCGTCAGTTCTGAGTTTTTTTTAGCACTGCATGCTATGTTAGTGCGCGCGCACAGATACACCCACACACGATCATTATACAGACATACACATACATATATAGGTACACACTTACAGAAACAAACAAAAGATAGTGTACATACGCGCTAAGAAAAAAATGTTATTCTGACTTTGGCAGATTAAAACATCACTATATATCAAGAACTTTAGTACGAAGACAGTGCTTACAATACCAGTTGCCATTGTAAAATAATTTTACCCACGATATGTGGCAGAATCGGAAATAGCTTTGAAATCGACGAGAGAAAGTCGTAAGTTAGGTGTAGGATTTCTCGACAGATGGAAACAAGAGAAATGTGCAACAACGGTGTGTGTTCAATTGCTTTGACTTCTAAGTAGCAAGTAAAACATGACATTTTTTTTTTTTTTTGCATCGTGAACAAAAAAGCACATATATATAGCAGTACTAGTCCAAAATCCCTCTTTTGATGTGTTGTTTTTTTTTCTATTTTGAATATTTTATTTTTATCTCCGCGCACGATGGATAGGAATCGGAGTGTATTGATTATTGAACGGTCGATCGGTAATCGATTCGGTGTGAATTGAGATTTTTAATATATTTTATCGATTAAAATGTATTTATTTAATGTACGCAAACTATTTGGATTCCTAGAAGGAAAAAAAATATCGTTTTGATATGAACTTCCGAAAGAATTTTTTATATGTATATACGTGTTTGAGAAAAGAATTAATTTATTTATCGACTCATCTGTTGCTCACTTTTATAATTGTTGTAATATATTATTGTAGTTTATTGTTATGGAATTTTCCAGGAAACAAAAAGCTTTAAGTAAAGGAGAAGGAAATAATCGATTACCGATTGAATATGACGAAAGTTTCGGTTGTAACAAAAGTCGGGAGAATTATCGTCATTCACTGGTTTACTTGTTTTGATATTTTTAAATCTTTATATTGCTCCAATATAAAGATGTCCGTTATGTATCGTAAATATTATACAAGAGAATATATATTATATACTTCAGAATACGTGCAATATTAATAAGATTTATGAAAAACCTTAGGCTTAGCTGCGCCGCCACGCAGGCGAGATGTCAAAACTATTCATAGATTCCGTGCGATAATAAATTTACCGAAAGCCATTCATTAGCCGACGAATTACGCGCGCGTATAATATAAAACGACTTAAGCAAAATCGGCGAGCACTTATTCGACAGTATTGAGACAATCGCGAGAATCAGAAGACTTTCATCTTCCGCACCTCTTTTTTCTATTACTAGTACATCGTACCCTTATTTAAACAATTTCGTCCATGACTCTTACTGTTTTATAATTTTTCAAAATTTCTGTATACGTAAACGTACACGTGGACTCGACAGAGAGAAAGAGAAAGAGTCCATCCGTCAAACGGCAGTTTTTAGAACTTTATTAGTCACACACGCGCTCGCGAGTCAGGTCGGGTGTTTTAAATTTAGCTGCGCTTAGTGCGAGAGAAAGAGAGAAGGAGAGAGAGTCGGCCATTAAAGCGTTAGAGATACGGGGCGCCTAGAAGAGAGAAGGAAAATATTTTTTCGCTCTCCTTTCTCTCCCTTCTCGTGCGTGACTCTCAACTCTCTTGCTCGCTTCGTGCACTATTTTTACCGGCGACGTTGAGAACGAGCGCCCATCGCCTTTTCGAATTATAAATATATATATAGGGATCAGAGCGAGAGAGTCCCTCTGTCTCTCTTTCTCCCCCTTCCTCGTGCTATTTTGTCATATTTATGAGAATTAATGGCACGTGGCGAACAGACGATAAATTTGTTTGTAAATATAATTAGTCCGTCCGGTAGTTGTTGCGTAATTTTCAGCAAGATGAGTAATATCATTCGTAAATTTGTTCTTTTCTTGTTATACAAAATTTGTCAAAGGATTAAAAATATAAGAGAGAAAAAGTCACAATTACAAGAGAAGGGCTCGCCAGTAGATCAACGCGATCCCGTATACCCGCGGACACAATTTTCCATCACAACAATACAATTGCACATACTTTTTATATTATTATCATTGTTCTTTGCAACCGAAGTATCCAGTTACCCGCGACAAATTTGCACGCGCGCGCGCCCCCCTTCGTCTTCGCCCTGAAAGCGACGCCGAGAGCAAGTTGTGCCTCCGTTTTTATCTTTCACAAATTTACCGTGGATCTAAAAATACGCCGGCCGAAAATAGTGGAGCAGCGCTGGCTCGCCCGCGCGACGCAAGCGTATTATATGTATGTACACGGCTCATCGATTCACGCGGCTGGAGAAAAATCCGTGTGGCAAGAGAGAATAAAGAAGGAAAGACAATGCGGTGTTAAGATCTTAAGTCTGAATTATATATATATTCTTACGACACGTCGTTAAATACGTCTCGCGCGATGCCGGTCTTTTTTCGTACAAGTAACCGGGGAAATGGTGGCCAGATTGTTTTTCACAGTTATAAATAGGTATAGCGCGCTTTGTGGCTTGGATTTCGAAAGTTTTCTTGTTAATTCATTTGGCGAAAGTTTAGTGTATTTGGATTTTAAAATGCATTGTTTTTTTTTCTGGACGAAGAAATTCTGTTGGTCGAAAGCGTTGTGCAGTAGAGTTATTTAACAGGATGGTTCGACAGAGTCGTTGGATGCGTTAAAAAAAAGAGAGGCGACTCAATAGGTGTCCGATCGTTGCTCTCTCGTCGGCTTTTCAGGGCGGAACGATACATCGTGCATCACTCAATGCAATAATCAAAGGCCATTCAATAATTGTTGTAGGTTTATTTATATATACAATATCGATGTAGAATTTAATATGCATACAAGAGATATTTAAAGATTACGTAAAAAGTATATAATATATACAGATAGATTATAGATATATTATATATATTTGCATAAATATATATTTATTTAAAGAGTAGCTCAGATATCGCGTAGAGCAGAAGGAGAAAGAGTATACACTACTTAGCGAGAGATTAGCTTTCTTTGTCGTCTCGTCTCCGTCAGATTTTTATGGGACTATTGTCTCGGAGTATATATTGCATAAGTTTTTAAGCGAATTCAGGCGCCAAGAGGAGCCTCGATTATCGATTATCGTTAGGCGTTAAATGCGGTTTTTTATTCTTAAAACGAACGATGGACAACATCGTCCATGTTTTTTTTTTCTTTTTTTTTTTAGAGCGCGACTAGAAGGAATATCTTTGTCGTATATTTTTTTATTTTCTTTTTTCTTCGTTTTATCATTATTCCGGTGATGGTTTCGATACTTTTTTTGTTCATTTCTTTTTGTTAGTCCCTTAATAATTTCGTCCTCTCTTATAACACTCTCGTTTACTTAGTAGTAGATTTTTTTTATATTTCGTTTTTTTTTCAGTTTTACGTTACGATTTTTTTTTGTTTCTTTAGTATCGTAGAAGCCGAAAACGAAAAAGAGAATTAATTTTAACTACTTAGATTGCGGATATTAATAATTGTCATTAACCACGTAACGATTCTCGAGTAACGAAATAACAAACAAAAAATGTTAATGGGGAATGTAGCAAGTACCACTAGAATCTCGAGTTTTTAACGCGCAAGCGCAAATAAATCCCTAGGGTTGAACAAATATGTTGAGTAATAACAATAACACGCGACTAAAACAACGACTACTAACTTATCGTTCATCGGTTCGCCTATTTTTCTCCTGCAAAATTTATTATTTAATATGCGAAACTTACTCCACGTTTTTCTCTAATTCTGTGTTTCTTTTTATCGCGTCTCAGAACGCCCTAACGTTTGTTGGGTTTTTTTGTCTAATTCTTGTTTTTTTAACTCCCGCTTACCCTAACGATTCTATTCGTAATCATGTTATGGGTAAGTGGTGCTCATTTTTTGCAAAATTATTCGCTTTTATACCCTTCAAGTGCCCAGCTTCAAATTTTTATTAAAAGGAACAGTCAGGCACTTGACAGTAAGATAATAATTTCGTCTAAATCTTCGTATTAAAAACAATGATTTTTTTTCTAACGCGAAGTAACAGTAAACAAACGGATCTTCACGCTCTATTGTATTCCTGTACGTAAGAATGGCTGGTGATTAGGTAGGATTATTTAAAAGGAAATAAATAAAGTCACAAATTTCGTAGGAGTTGTTTTACTCCGTCTTTTATCGCGTGTCGAGTTGAAACGACAGCTCGAAGTAGATGATGAGACTATGCGGAGGCAAAGACACGCGTATGAATAAAACGCCCAGGGACCAAACAATTTATTGTAATATCGTTTTCAGGACTGAGGGTTCTAGCGTATACTTGCCCATGTCGCGCTCTCGCTCGAAAATTCAAATGTTAGTTGTGTGATGTCCATTACGCTGCTTGCTATTTGCAAATCTGTGCGGATCTGAAAATTAAGTTTCAAAACAAGCATTGATTCGCGAGCTTTAAAGCATAATACTCGTCATAATACTCCTAAAAAAAATCGTATGTTGCATAATGATGATTTTCTATTTTTTAATTTTCATGAATTTTATAGCGAGATCCGTATGGGAGAGAAGACGGAATTTTCGAGCCGAGAGCCATGGAGATATAGAAAGTGCGCGCGCGTTACGACGAGAACGATTTCTGTGTATACAATTATTTTTTACGATTATTTAATTTTATTTTTTTATATATGAAAGAGATATTTAACGCTCCGCTCTGTACGCACGCCTATTTGCGCGCACGGAGAACATATTGAGTTTCATTCTAATCGACGTACCGAGTTAATTTCGAGTAGATGATAAATGCAGCAGCATAAACATGACTTTCTCTCGATGAATTATTTGAATTGTATATGCATACACATATATAGTTATTTCAAATTAATATGTATTGCGTTACGTTTACGAGTAAATAGCATAATATAATATATTTTTTTGTAAAACTTACGTAGAGTTTTAGAGAGAATGCCTCTCAAAAATATATACACTCAAACACATACACACACCAATCCACATAGACACTTATAGATACATAGAAGATTCAGCTATAAATTCTCGATTACTTACTTTGATGATAGTTCTCAGATTTTTTTTCAAATTATTTTTCTTGTTTCTTCTCAATTGACCGTCGAATAAAAGTGTAGAATCAAAGCGCAGCCATATAATGAGTGAGACACTCGCAGTATGTGAACTATACTTATTATTATTATTATACATATACAGCGTTATACGCAACGTAATCGTTAAGCAACTTTAGATTTTTAATTATTATCGCTATTATTATCGTTATAAGCTGCAAGTATCATGATTGCACGCTGGTATATCTCTTAAGTATTCTAGCATTTAAGTCGTAAACGCCATACTTTATTTTTGTATAATTAACGTAAGTATTTTCAGCGTACAGAGAGCCTCGGTCGAATTTCGCCCAGTACCATATAGTCAGCGAGAAATTATAATATAAATTGTTTATTATACATGCAGAGATAAAGAAACGTAAGCGAGATTCGACCGCGAGTCTCCCAAAAGTCCATTAAAATCTCTCACGACTTTGCCCTCTCGATGAGCGTCTAACGTCAAAATTAAACGAGCAAACTTTGAATGAAAAATATCGACGATGATCAGTAGTTTCATAATAAGAATATTGCGTTTGTAAGCGCGACGTCGCCAACAGAATGCCACCGTCACCACCATCAAGAACAACAACAACAACAACAATAATAACAGCAACAACATCGACGCATTCTCTTGGCGACGTCGTTGCGTTATAATAATGATAAAACATAGAGCAAACCGTCTGTCTGCAAGGAGAGAATTACGATGTCCAGCGACGACGACAACAACGACAACTATATGTCGATATTATCGCAAACAAACATAAAAATTTTTTTACTCATTTAAAAATGATGCCTCGAACCATAATGTGATGTTATGTCTTTTCTTCCGGCGATGCAGGTGCGGCGGCCGCTGCGAAGCAGCGCAGGCACTTAGGCCAGATACGAGAGCACCCCTATCAGAGGGCGGGCGCACTCTCGTGAGCGAGCCCACCGCGGGGTTACACGTTGAGCGGCTCGCCGGCGTGTACATTAAACACACACAATATGTTTATATTGTAACGCCGGCGCGCGAAGCGCGAGCCCGCGGGAAAGGTTAGTTCTCATAAGCAATTCATATATTACCACATACTCTTCTGTTTTTTTTTCTTATTACGTCATTTTTTTTTTTTTTTTTTTTTTTTTCTTTGTAATCTTCTGCGCGCGGCTGAGTGTCGCAGTGCCCGATTAAGGTGCTGGGATACGTGCGCCCCGCGCATAAGTGTACAAATATATATTATAAAAGTGTGTAATTCGGTGGAGATTTTGCACGCGATTATGGTTTCTCGGAGCGGATGTATCGAGAAGTCGGAGAGAAAAAGAAGTTTTTGATGAACGATCGTGTGCGAATTCTCCATCGCTATTTTTATTATGATATTATTTTATTATTATAATTATTGATTTTATTATACAATGAAGATGATGATTATTATTATTATTACTTTCTCTTTATTTTTTACGCAGATTATTTATTGTACGTTCTTGTCTATTTAAATTTTTTTTACGTGTAACTTTTTTTTAATTCTTTTTTTTATATATTTCTGTTATACAATGTTATGTTATTATACAAATCTTTTCTCGGGTATACACGAGTTGCGTTTATGTATACATTACCATACGTACATAGATATTGCCCTCACATTATTTTTCTGTTTTTTAATACGAGACGTACGGCATTCTCAAGCTTGAATTCATATTCGAATCAAAATTGTTAAAGTTCGCTAAAGTTTTTTAGTATATTTTGATTTTAAAAAATATACTAGAAATTTTTTTACTACACATTTTTGTGATGATTTGGTTAATCAATAACGGGAATGTCGTGCGGTCAACCGTAGTTCTGTGTACCTGACGCCGCATCGATCGCAATGATGATTCGGTGATTTTTCAATCGCTGAATAATTTCGAGTTTTTTTTTTATTTTTAATTCTTGTAACCTCTCTTTTGAAAAACACGGAGACGATACACGTTTAAGTGCGCGTTCGGCACAGTTGCCCCTTACTTAAGAATTCAAAATTATTGCATTTTTTATAATTATTTAGTAAATGTAATATCAAAATCATTGTAGGAAATTAATTTTTTTTTAAACGTTCAAAATTTTTGGTAAGGCAAAAAAAAAATCATGTGCGACATGATTGGGTGCGCACCTCCCCATTAAGTACATTTTTTATTTTTATTTTTCTACACACGACATATCAGTACCATACAAGAAAGTAGCAAAAAAATTTTTTTTAATACAAATCTTATAATGTCGGATAAGGATAAATGCAGGAGCCAAGGTGAGTCAGGGGCAGCGTGTTGTCTGCGCGCGCGATTATCAATCCTTCAGAGAGAACATGATAACAATATACGAGAAAATACGTATAAAGAATAAAGAGAAAACAAGTTTAGGTAGTAGATATGATACATGAGAATTGATCACAAGTTAGAGGACGACGCTCATGGTGACTTTGGTGCTAACGTGTCAGTATATATATTTACTATATATATGTGAGAAAATACAATTGTTTCATGTTTCACTTTTTCTCTCCTTCCAGGACATTGTATTTTGCATTTTTATCGTAAACTGAAAACAAAAAGACAAAAAATATGAAAGCAATGAAGTTTCTAATAAATGTTGTCATAATCGTAGGCTCTCTTTATAGTCCGTCACTACACCTACCCCCCTCGAAAGAAAAAAAATATATATATTTTTTTTTTGTCTTGGCAACTTGTGCCTGTGGAACACTTATTTTATTTTTATTTATACATAAAAGAATATTTATATATACGTAAACGTTATATTATTATACATATATTATATATACATGGAAAGAATTACGTCGACGTTGAATTTCCATTCAAATTTATTTGTATATAGATTGATTATGCGCCTATCAGTTATACACGTATAAAGACGAAAAATAAACTATTTATATGAAAAAAGTACAAAAATCACGAATAAATGCTGGTCTATTTATTTATATCTGTTTTTGCTTCAAGTCCAACGAGAAAAAAAAAATAAAGGAAGCAGGGGTGGCAAACGCGTCGCGAGTCTTTTCATTTGAATTTCTTTTGGGTCCACGCAGTAAAATCGTCGCGTCGAACGCACCAAACAGAAGCTTGTTTCCGATGAGTCTTGCTCGAAATGCCGTCCAACCCTTTGCATATATTATATTTATTAATTCATTAATTAATTTATTAATCAGTTTCATTGAGGAGAAGTTCATAGTTCATTTTTTTCTTTTTCAAAATGATTTTGTTCCACATTCCATTCATAATCGTAAAATCATTAATTATTACATATTTTCGATTGCATTTAATCATCTATGAAATATTAATTGAACTGACATATTCAAAGATATATAATAGTGAAGGAGAATTTAAATCTGTAAAATATTTAATTTAAAAATTAAGTTTACTGTTAATGCTCTAGTACTTATAAATGTCTTTTATTCACACGGAGCGTAAAGTGCGTACTGTAAGCCCTACAGGCAAAAAAAAGCCTACGCATTTTACGCTTCTCGTGGAGAAAATTAGTATATGCACCACGAGAGTAAGTAAAGAATCCCTCAGATCGCATATTTGTCACCCTCGCATCTGAGACATTCTTTACTTTTACTCCCTAGGTGCATAATCTACTATTCAATAGCATTGTATAAGAAATTGCTTAGTTTATAATATAGTTCTGTTTCATTAAAACAAATTTAACTAGATTAAATTGATTAAATACATTTGTTTTCAGAAAAGGGAACGAAATTGTCTTGGAAAGGAACATATTGGTATTGGACACTCCTCGATTTTTACTAACAAATACTGCAATAATTGACATTACGATTATCTCTCTTACGGATTTACATTATTGATATATGTAATACACATGTAATAATTTTTATACAGATATATTTCTAAAGCAAACGAGATCAATTACCTATTTCTTTTTTCTTTTTTTAATTAATCATTAGACGCAATTTTCATTATCCATCTTCATAGATCCGCACAGCAGCACCATTTTTTTCTTTTTAATTTAACTAACAAAAATGCTCCACATGGCCAAGTTGACACTAACTTTGATTAATTTTTTTCTCTCACTTCGCGCGACGAGAAAAGTAAAAGAATCTTGATGATTGTCCGCGCGCATGCAAACACGCATACATATCCGCATATGAGATATCGTTTCGAGCCTTTATTATTTTCTTTGTACTCTTACGAGCCAATTAACCACAGACGTAAATGTACATATATATTCTACTAAATTTCAATTTTAATACTGTAAAATAATACTGATTCACAAATAATAACGTATTCGTACGTAACGATGCTTCTGACATGCCTGGAAAGTACTTCTATCCTTTTTTTTCGTAAACGATTGACAGTTCTGATAATTCATTCTTAATTACGAAAGATTATTACAACTAAAAACACTCATGAGCCTCTTTGACACACCCGCTTGCTGGGACATTATTTACATTAATTAATCAGTCTAGATCGAGACCAAACGGATTAATCTACATTATTTCATAATCTACAATTTATACCGACAGTTTAAACGTTCGTTTAATATCTGACAATTAATAATAATCAGTCACACAGAGAATATTGATTTTTTTTTTAACAAAAAGTACTGGCACCTTACCATAATTTGTATTATTAGGCCTTCTGGTGGCTGGTGTGCACCCAAGCTGCGCCGGAAATTCAAGAGACACTATTTTTTTTCTCATTCTTTTTTACTCTTGTTTAATATTAATATTGTCTGTTTTGTTAATTCTTTCATCATTGATTAATTATTCGTAATACGGTACCGATGCTTTTGTCTACTACTTATACATAACATTAAAAAAAAAATTGTTTAAAATCTGTGGCAAAGTTCTAAAATAGATATTTTTAAAATGTTAATAATTAAATTGAAACGTTCATTGTAGTAAGAGAATGGCTTAGTTGAAACTAATACTTAGAAAATATATTAATTTCACTAGAATGACTAACATATATGAAAAATTGCGCTAATCATAAACGTAAAAAATAATTTTAAATGTATTGTATTAGAACCTACTTTGGAATTATGTAATCATTATCTTTAATTCTTTTGGTAAGAAATATTTTTCAACTAAGACATTTCTCCTAGTATAGCTTTAACTGTTTTATGTATTTAAAATTAATGATATAGCAATAATTCATAGAAAATCGCTTTTTGTTTATTTTTTTGTCTTAAAAGAATTAATCATTTATCAGCTTCCCTAAAATCACTTTTGTGCGGGGAGGGTACACAAGCCACATTTTTTACTTTCAAATTAATTTTAAAACGTATACCGTAATCGAAAAGTGAGAGTAATCACGAATCTCCTTGTTAACAAAAGGCGCAGGTGTTTATATATTTTAATACAATTTCATTATTTAAGACTATTTACGAACTTTCACAAGTCAATAACAATATCGTTTTACGTATGTGATGATTCAAACGCTTCAAACTAATCATTGTTATACTTACATTCAACATTTCTCTCGATGAAAAAAAAAAATTATAAATGAAAAGAAAGACAACGTGCAAAGCGACACTCGACTATACTCGCATAATTAATATTTATCGGAAATAACCAAAGTAACCAAATGTAGAGAACTAACATCAACAAGTTGTTCACCAATCACTTTTATAAATCAAAATTATTATCTGTCATTAATAATAGTGTGCTTTATTAGAAACATGATTATATAACTTAAAAATTATTAGTATAATGTTTAACGACTTTTAGAGCATCGCTTTGCACTGCAATAAATATTTACAAAATGAACAGAACCCAAATATGAATTCTTATTGTTATAATTTAAAAATCAATTTCAAACGAAAATTTGACTAAATCTCAAATGATAATTTTTAATTTGTATTTTATCTTTAAAAACAATTCTTGACATACTTATACAGAGGCAATAAGTAATTCATATATAATAATAAAAATCGATGTAAAAAAATTTCATAAAAACAATATTATTTCCTGTACTGTCAACACATTTTCAATTGCAAATGCATAAGATACCTTGGCAAGGATAATTGCTTGAAATTTTTGCTTATACGCTTGTTACAAGATATATTGTAAAATAAATGTAACTCAATTCATTCTCTGCACGAAATATATATCTTAAGCCTGGGTCGCAGATATTTCGAATCATCGTATTCCAAAATATTGTTTTTGTCACAAAAAAATTTTTTTACACAGTGTTCATTAAAAGAAAAAAGTTAAGAGAAAAACACACTACTTAAAAAAAGAAGCAAATCGAGAGACAATAATCACTAACCAAACTGTTTTTTCTTTTTTTCTTTCTTGTTAACCCTGGTTGCCCATGGCCTGTAGGCTTGCGGAGTGCTAACAATGGAATATCCACACTCGTCCCGTGCTAACACCTGGATTATTGGACACACGCAGAGCATCCGCCGCGCGTTCGATCGCGACCACTCTCACTCTCTCACTTTTTCTCTCTCTTGTCGAAAAAAAAGCAAACGAAAAAAAATGACATGTGTAGATGTCACGCCCGCGAGAGGAAGACGATGTAGTCTCGCCGATTACGTTCTCACCACCTTTTCTTTCTTTCTTTTTTTTTTTTTTAAATATCCTCGTGCAATATCCTTTCCATAACCGCTGACAAGAATGCGACATCTAATTTTTTTTTATATTGGTTTTGCGAATTGTTTTCGATTTTCTTGAAAGTTTATAAGTATTTTTGATAGTTTTAAAGAATATCTTGCGTACATACCTATATTGGTACGTGTAAATTTTAAGACGTCCATTGTCGTCAGCGTTCCTGATATCATCGATTGCAATGATTATTTTTAGTATTGCGATGGAAATGTTTGATTTGTGACAATCAATACTCTTTCACTGCAATGCAAAAAAGTGCGTTGTAACTCATCGATGGCAATCCCTTCCTTCCACATCAAATCTCTTTTTATTTTATGTTTTTCGAATACGAAGGCTCGGTTGATGAGAGAGTTTTCACCAAAATCGAGCCTTTGCGAGAGAAAAAAAAGGAAAAGCAAACTAGAGGCAAGTAGACGCAGATCTGCCGATGAAAGTCATGGACTTGGAAAAGGACGGCGTCGGCAAATTCAAGAGGAGGAATCTCACTGTACTTATCCACGAAACAAAACATTTAAGAGAGAGAGAAAAAACGACGGAGAGGAGGCATCGATATTCATTAATTTTTAGGACGTCGCAAGAAGACGATAACATTTTATTTCAGCTCTTGGTTAGATGTGACACGCTGTTTTGTAAGAAAGATTTTTCATAAAGCGACGAGCAATCAGTTTCTTTCTTTCTTATAGTTTTTTAAGGCGAGAACAAGCAAGATTAACGACCTCGATTATTGTGGTAAACAGCAATTTTATTATACATTGCGTCGAAATCAAACCAAGAGTATATATATCTATACATAGGTAGTAGTGTTACATGCGTATAAGAAGTTTAAGAGAAAACAAAATATATAGAAAAAGCTCTAATGTACATCAACGTTGCTGAACGTTAGTTTAAAAAGAGTGAAAAATGTTTTAGAAAAAACCGCTCTAAGAGATTTACTTAAAGTATAGAGAGAATAAAAAGGGAAAAACGACGAGAAAATTAATAAAAAAAAAAGAATAAATAAATAAATATGTAATCGCGCGAGGAACATAGTAGTCGACGATGCGCAAACGCACACATATATTATATTTTTTGTTATTTAACTTTTCAGGCCTGCCATACGATGTAATTGTAAGGACAAACGTAGTTATTTTTATGTTTAAAGCCTTTTTGCACTAGTAGACACGCACAGAAAGACACATGCGTCGACGACTGTCTCCGACATACAGAGAAACTATTGAGAAGGAGGAATTATTGTATATCGCTACTAACGTGTGTAGAAATTATTTTATCATGTGTAGCTCGTTAGGTCTTATCATTGATTATTATTGTGCATTAAATCGTGTTTTTTTCCTCATTTGATTTTGAACTAACCCTCAAGGAGATTTGCCGTTGAACATACTTTATTTTTTTTAGAGCGTAGTTTTTTAGTTCACTTTTTATAGCAGTTTGTTATAAGCGGACAAATCGCGATAGAGAAAATATGTACCTAATCAGTACATAAGTTTAAACAATTTTTTGAAAATTTTACAACAGTAGCAGAATTCAGAGAATCTTTAAAAAATGCAAACGACATTTTAAAAAAATTTTGATTATTCTATTCAAATGACGAAAAAATCTCCATCGGGGTTATTAATCTCATATTAAAAAGTTCAAAATCGACGTCTTGATCAGCCTTTGTACATAATAATTATCGAGAGTGATTTACAATCTACTTAAGTTTTCACATCATCGTTTCAGATTAGTCTGGACAGTACTATGTTCGAATCATCAATCATGATATATTATTAATTATATCACGTTTATGTTACGTAAAAACGTTGAGCTATTAGTTGAGGGTGTAAACGACGCGATTATTTTTTTGTTTTCTTTGAGAAAAAAATTTAGATATGCAATATTTTTTGAAAAATCGACATGATTTTATTGACGAGGGAAAATTATAGATAACTATATGTTGTTAACGAAATACTCGAGTTTAAATATAAAAAAAATATATATATATTTATATATAATAAATCATTTTCACGTTCAATTTTGCAATTATTCAGTATCAAATATTAAAAAATTTGAGACGCCCTATCATGTTATCGAAAAGTTGACTATCAGTTGCAATATATATACATATATATATATACTTGTTTGTATAGTCTTAATCACACTCAGAAATTTACTCGGATTTTGAATAGTTTACATATTTTATCGTAACGTTGGTACGTGCTTTAGTTCTCGTGCAAAATAATGTGGCAATAAATAAATATTAATATTACCTATTATTATTGATTTTATCTATATAGATATTTATCTCATATAAAAAGGGCAGCGATGCAAATCATAAGTAACACTATGTAGTTTTTTTTAAGTATACATTATTTTGCGAAAATAAAAGAAAAATCTCTAGAAGATCTGATTATATTATTTTGTAGAGTATCTAAAAAAATGGAATGGAATAGCGTACTTTGTGTGTTAATTTCGAGAGTTTATATATATAGATTTTGCGATTATTAAATATTAAAAAAAATATATAGAAAATATATAAATAGAATTATATATATATTAAGTATATAGAGAAATGTATGAAAGATTATATGTACATGTGAATTCAGGGATCGACGCCTACGATTTCACGTCGAACGGAAGCAATATACGATCGTCTTTCTCGTTCGACGAATGGAAAATATTAAACTATTAAAACACTCTGACAATAAATAGAAAATCTATGAATCTTTTTTTGTGTCGACTTAATTAGGAATGTGATGTGCAAAAGTATATGCATACGCGGAATCTCATGTTCGCGCTGTTTTTTCTTTTCTTTTTCGACTTTTCGCGCCAATTCGCGTTGCACACGCAGGCGAATTAAAGATGCGCCGTTTTCAATCATGTGCCTTACTTATATTATACGTGTTTCGATTCGTTTTCTTGTTTTTATGGTTGATTTTAGGAACGAAAAAAAGAGAAAATTTACTAATCAAAAGAAGGAAAAATAGCGAATGGAGTCTAACAATTAAGTACACGATGGTGCAGTTTTCAGTTTTTGTTGTGTGCACATCTATACGTGCAGATCAATTTTCTTTTTTTTTTTATTTGGAGATCTGCGAGAAGCCGAATGACATTATCGCGCAAAGGTTAATAACAGAGGCATATTTTTATTACTTATATTAAACTGTTATGATGAGCGTTAAACAGTTATAACAGCACTTGAATAAAGTAAATGTCACAAAAATGTTTGTTTACTATTTCATTTATTTAATTTCTTTCCTTGATCCTTATATTTTTATTTACTAGAAAAAGTTATAATATGTGAGTAGTTATTAATGCAATATATGATGTGCACAAATTCATCAAATAAGAATCCACTATTCAGTAGTTTAAATTTGATAATAGTAATAATATTTGAATTTATAAATTCTTTTTTCTAGAGAAAAGTTGAATTAATAATTATAATAATTATTATTTTGAATATTAGTATGTTATATCGAATTAAATTTATAAGTAAATTCTTATTTAGAAATAGGTACGTTTTTAAAAAACGAATTTTTGATGGTAATAAAATCAATTTATTACATAACATTTGATAATTTCGTTTTTACAAAATTATTATATCTTTTGAACATACTCTAATTTTTGTGTCACATTTTTATAAAAATAATTATAATCTTGCTAAAATATTTACTAAAATAAATAAGTAAAACTAGAAGTTTATTGACAATGTAGTTTATTATTTATACATAATCAATGCTGACAGCAGGTATTTAAAATTATTGAAGTCCTCGATGACAAAATACAGTTTTTGGCCTTGCACAATGGAATGATTCAAACAATAAATCATGATAATATTATAACTCGCAGATACTTATATACAATTCAAAATCTATACAAATATCAATGGAAGAAAAGATTTTTTAAACACTTAAAAGAAAAAAAAAGACAAAGAAAGTAATAGTAAATTCAGAACGCGAGTAAGTCTTAACGATTTTTTTTTCACATTATACAATTAAAATTCATTATTAATCATGCATACTCAGTACAACCAGCGCACGATTTGACGCCTCTGAACTGCTCTAGAAAAGTTTTTTTTTCTAAATAATGAAGATTAAATTTTCTAAAAATTGAAAATTGAATCTCCAGTTGTTATTTAATCCTACTAATTTCATCTTATCTCAAAACGGTCATATAAATGCTAGACTTTTTTTATAAATAAATTCTTTGAGCTGATAAAAGAAAAAATATAAATCTCTAATTCAGAGCAATCATTATCGCAGCAGAGGTTTAAGGCCACGAACGCCCATCCTCTTATTTCTTTCCTTATTCCCGGTCAATTGTGGTCAAGTGTGTGTCCAATGAATTCCGCAGCTGTGTAGAAAAATCAGTCGATCTTAAAAAAGATAATGTGGACGAATTATCTGTCGTGATTGACATTTTAATCATGTAGTTGAAATTGAGCTGCGGCCCAGAGTTAGATTTAATTTATGCCATCCTGATACTTTGAATAATTTGGAAAACCGCTGAAAAGATATGTAAATGTTAAATATAATTCATAATATATTTATATATATATATATATAT
>UXGD01003437.1:0-20477 GCA_900474315.1 Torymus auratus | reverse complement strand
TTTGTCAAAAGTACTTCAATAAGTTGTTCATGAATAGTCGTTCATGATAGTGTACGCGCAATTGTATATTTATTGTGCTAGATATAGGAACTGTTACAGTACATTGATTCGAGAATCCTAGAACCGCTTATTAATATAGTATCGATATAGTAATTGTATTGTGATAATTAAAATTTACAAGTATAATACAACATTATTTATCAATACGTGTACGTATAGAAGTATTTTCGCTAACAGAATTCATTTTTTTCTCGCGCGAAATGGCGGTAGTTGGGATTTTTCGTCCAGGGACGGCGCAAACTAGCTTTTTTTTGGTCTAAGACAAGTGAAACCGGCTTTTCTTCATCTGGGAGGGCGCAAACTGGCCTTTTTTCGCGATACAGCCGTTGTTGGCTTTTCTTCGCCTTAGACGCGTTTTTGGCTTTTCTTCGCCTGTAACTTCCAAGTTGGCTTTTCTTCGTATCACGCGACGAAGTATGAATAAGAAAAAATGCTTACAATAAAACATCTTTAAAGTTTTTATAAGTAAAAATCATCTCGTGAGAAACATTTCATTTTGATTACTATAAAATCTATAAATAAGTACAAAAGTATTACTTATTTTTCTTCTTATTATAGATATAATTTCACAAACATAAAGAATAAAAAATGCAGAAATTATGTTGTATGTAAAATCAGGGGACTAAGTTATATTATGGCTAGGTACCAACGAAAAAGTTACTCTAAATGCAACTTATATATTACACACAGAAAAGATCCGTTAAATTTCTTCAAATCAGATACCCTGCAGATTTCTATTGATTCTGTGCGTGGTCCTTTGTGGTTAATTAGTTAGCACACTTCTGCGGATCCAAAATCTGTATCCAAAGTCTCACTGGGTTTTGGACAGCTGCCGCAGACAGACTGACAGCGTCAGCGTAACGCCACTGGCTTGACGGGATACTGGCTTTATCAAACTACTTTGATGTTGCTATAGAACCATTCCCCTTTTAGGCTTACACATTTATAATTTAGGAAAAATAAGCCTGTGACCCACTCGATACTGGTTTCCAAAAACGGTTGAATTAACATTTAATCGCATTAACAATCAATTTCAAATTTTCTTTATATTTTCATACATTCTTCTCATTTTCTGAAAAATAAAATTCCGGCTGATGCGGTGAGGGTAAAAACAAAATAATAATTTCATGATGCTAATCTCTTTACCGTCTCTTTTCAACGGAATTCTTTCTTCTCACAACAAACAAGGGAGTATAAAAAATGCACTACTTCCCAAATCCAATTGCCGCGACCATCGCGCACGAAGCCTGTCCGTGGCGGTGCTGCTCATTAAAATTCCGGCTTTGGCGCTGAAATGTACGCGCGCGAGCGTCCAGAGTTGACGAGACCGGGGGACACGCGTACACCCCGCACACACGTTTACGAAGTAATTAGCGACTCCTCCTACGCTTTTGTGCGGGCAGTTTCGCGACCCCGACCGTTCGTCCTGCTTGCGCGGGGCGCGCTCGTGCACCGAAAAGTTCTTGCGATTCGAATGAAGCTGGTTGCCGCCACGCGTTTTGTTTGTCCTTTGAATTTATATTTAGTCCGCGAGATGTAATATATGATTACATTAGGTTGACAAATACGCAGCGCTGACCGAATAAAGTTGTCTGTTGTTTCGAAGGTTACTTTTGTTCGATAAGAAATTCAGATATTTTTGAACGAATTAAAGATAATAAATAAATTATCTACGTTGTCATTTTTTTCTGCAAATGATGAAAAATTGCACGTATCCAATATCGCTATATGAGTGCTCATAATCGATCGATATTCAAATTCTCTATTTTATTGCGATACACACTTTCCCTCCCAAACTTTGCATTTCGATATTCAAATGGGTACGATCGAGGCAGTTATGTAAATGAGCCGCCGCACATTTTATCCGACCGCTCTACGTTGCAGAAAATTGTTATAGCCGCCGCCGTTATACCGAAATAATATTAATCGCCGGCGATAAATTCACGGAACCGCAATGTATACACGTTGATCTATACAGCAAGACGAACAATCTTAAACATTTATATTACCCTTCTCAAAGTAAACACACTTCTCCAAGATTTTCCAGATCCTTTTCCCCGCGGCCGTACGTTATATAGTTCTACCCGAGCGCTTATCGCGAGCCCATCGCTGGGGAATACCTCCGCTCTCGAGAAATCTCACTTCGATCGCGTGATTTCCGCGAGTCCACCGCTATAATAGCTAGTCGCGTGCTCCGCGCCAGTAAATTTCGGCCGCCCCAATTGAACTGCCCAAGTTTTCGATCTGCTGCTGGCCGCGTCTCTCGCGGAGAGGAGTTTACGCGCGCGCCGTGGGTCGCGGCGACTTTGACTCGGACGGTACCTATATATATACCTCCGCCGCCTTTGTCGTTTTTGCCTCTTATCGAGTTGCTTTCTTTAGAGACTTTTTTTTTCATTTCCAGATAGAGTAATGGTGATTGAAGAGATAGAGGAGTATAGAAGTGAAAAAGGTTTCGTTGTGAAGCGTTTGATGAAGAGGGCTTGGCGAAATGTAAAAATAGGAGCTGAGGAGCCAAGTTAATTTAGATTGATAATATCAATCACTTAGTGAGTTCGTATTTACATTCCAAATAAAACAAAAAAATACGCATTTTATTAATTTCTCCCATTGTATATAGCAGAATGGAAAAATCAACATGAAATGAAACACTGTTTGCTTAAATAAAATGTATACTTTCCCCATTCACTGAAAAATCAGCGCACTCTGGCAATCCACTAATTGCCCTCGCACGCGTGCGCACGTTAATCAACCTGAAAGCGCAACGCCGCCCTGTTTTTCCCCCGTAATTTCGAAAATTCGTTTACCTCGAGCACCTCTGTGATTACAGCGCGTGTTTATGCCACTCTCGATCGTCTTGCCTGCAGCCTCTCAAAAGTCCTGTTGCGCGTAACCAGAGACGCGCGAAATCCACTTTGTTATAGAGACCGCCGTACATAGATAATACGTAGGCGCATGAACTCGCGCAATTTCGGCTGATAAGCCCGGCTGCTCCGCGCTGATGAAGCGAAAGTTCGCGGGAGTCGATTACCGAACTTCGGGCCAGGCGTGCATCTGCATAACGCTTTTGCAGCAGCGGTACAGCGTGGTGCAAAAGCCCCAAGTTCTATATGTGTATAGAAGCCCAACGTAGAGCGCGGGCGGGAGGGACTCGAGAGGCGCGATTAATCTTCGATGCCATAGGGCAGAGGTTAATTGGAGATCCGCGCTGGAGCGTGAAGACTCGTCGCGCGAGTGTCCATGTGGCTGGACGTGGAGCAATGAGACTCGGACGGTGTTATCCGACGATGTACGAGCTCGGGTGATTTATATCTTATTCACGTGGTGTGGTGTGGATCTGTTTGTTGATTTTCTTCTTGACCTATATGTAGCTGTGAAATGAATATTGTCAGGGGAATCATGAGAAGGGTGCGAGAATGGTAACAGTTTAGAGAAGTATATTGACTTCAATTATAAATAAATAAGTCAAATACAAACTTTTATCTGATTTGGAGTTTCTTAATATGATCTTTGATTGGCGGTCTAGAGAAAGTTTCAAAAATACTATTTGTAACATTTATGAGCAAATAAAATTGTGTATTGCTAATATACTCTCTAGAGTTGAATTAGTGAATGAACCGCCAAACATTAGTGAAATTGCTCCACAGTAAAATTTTATTATTTTATTACTGAATATTCACTAATTCTTATATATTGGAGCAATTTTCTTTCACTAATTCAACTTTAGAGAGTATTAAACGAGGCTGATTATATTCTTGCATCAATTTATAAAATGATATTTAAATATAAAAACAGTTAGTTTTATTGTTGGGTAAAAAATGAAAAATCTTTAGAAGAATAATTGCTTTTTCAATTGGAAATCAGAATTGTAATACAGGCCCTCATCCATGGCAAGCACTAGAATATTTAAATATTTTCCTTTGAAAAAAGGTCTTGACATGGATGGAATTACAAGATCTCACAAAAAAATGTCACTGACTTTGAAGAGGTCCTTTATCTTTCTTAATAATGCAAACCTTTCGAAAGTCAGAGGATTATTATTCTACAAGAAATACAAAAAGTACTGTCCATTAAAATATGAAATAATGATTAAAAGTCTTTTTTATCACGTTCTAACACAAGTGTATATATTTTGATAATTTTGTTATTTTTCATTTAGAGTTTTCATTTAGAAACTGCAGATTGTCAATTACTATTATTTAAAATTAAACAAACTGCAAGGACAATAGCGTACTTCATAGCCCCTACATGTTTCTCCAAGCAGATTCTGTTTTTCATTCGATTTGTTCGCTCAAGTTAGGAAAGAAAAGTTATATACTCTTCGAGGGATCTCATGCTTTTTCATAAAACCCAGACGCCGCTACTCTTTCTTCCTGAAAAGCAAACAATAATTTCGTTTACACAAGATTGTACACGACTCACGCTTGACATTATGTCCCGGATGTCATAGCGTGGCGAATGAAATTTCAACTTTTTCACGTCCGTTAAAAGTTTACTGAGATTTTTCGCGGAGTATGCGCCACGATAAATTCGCGAAAAGATGCCAGGGAGTCTTTTTCGACTTTGCCTGGCCATGTGTGGCGAGTATATGTAGTGATTTATGCGGCGTCATTTGCGCCCACGCGAAGAAGGAAGAGGATGCGTTCACGCGCGAATCTGGAGTCGATATCTATCGAACGAGCTCCGGCGCTGTCAAGGTCTAACACGCACTACGTGATGAATGGGGGGTATATACTCCTTTCGTCTATTTTATCGCTTTGTAAAATGAAATGATGGGATATATGTATAAAAAAGGTGAGCTGTATTTAGCAATGAATGTGAGCTAGGACTTGTAAACCAATTAGGTTTATATTAGTTCAATACAGCGTGAATTAACACAATGCTATAGGTTATTTTCATGAATTGCAGTTTTATTCAATCTTGTGAGGTTAAAAAAGATATGAGTTTACAAAGCTAATTTGGAATTCTCCTAATAATACCAAAATTATTAGTTTTAAAATTTGTGGATTGTGAATAACAGACAATAATATAAATGGTTATTTGGCATTCCCTTTGAAGAATAACCTACATTCATTGTAATTTAATAGTATTAATAATATACCGAAATTGGTTCAATCTAAGTCATTTAGCGCTAATGAAGCTGTTTACACAACGAATTCTTCAGACGAATACTGAAACAAATGGCTTCATGTTTCCATAATATTGAATTAAAAACGTAATAATCATGTTGTGAGATTCATAATAAAAGCGAGTTTTGCTGAAAAATGGTTGTAAATTTGTTTTTCTTTTAGAAAAAAATATGTAATTTATTATTACTCTATATCTAATCGTTACCACCTTTAAAGTCCATAAAGTAAAAAGTAACATTACCGAAATCCCTATATTAAGAAAAACTTTATTGCACCATCCATCTAGAAAAACCTCGCGGCCCCGATAATTCACACATTCATTAGAAAAGCACATGAATCAACGGTTTGCTCCCATCCACCTCTGCACTCATTTAAATTCCGTCCGCCGTTGCCGTCGCCACCGCACTAACAACAACAACAACAACCGTAGCTACATCGCCTCGAGAGCCCGAATTCATTATCCAGCATGCTTGCAAACCATGATTGATCTGTCCATTCGGATGGAAAAAGGTACCATATATATATATACGCGGTGGCGTTTGCATGCCACATCCGTCATGCGCATTGGAATGAAAATCGCGCTCTTCTCCTCGATTTCGGAACAAAGACGTATGAACCTGCTCTACCCCGCAATCTGAGAGCGACCCGGCCGAAAATGGAAATCATAAGTTAGCTGAGGTTACACGGTTATGAGACCGAAGCCGAAAACGAGATTATTTATGGGACTCCGTTTCCCTTTCGCCCCGCGTATAGCCTCGGAGAGAAGACAGGCTATTTTTCTCGGCGCTCTGCTGGTTTTCCCGCGTTCGAAGGCGCGCCCTCGCAGATTTTCGCCCGAGCGAGATGCGCGAATTATGCGGATCATTCGTTACGAGAAGTTGGAGTGTGAGTTGGTACACTGAGTTATATTTTAGTTAGTGATGGTGAATGTGGCGGACGAATATTGAAAATACAGAATTGTAGGTGTAGCAAGAATGTAAAAAGGCTTCTTTTTAAAAGTGAAATTCGCATGTTTGATTCAAGAAAAATTATTTATTATCAAACCTATGATGTCATAAGATGAGATATCAATCAATTACTTTATCGTCCAAAAATGCTAGGCAATATGACGGCATTCAGAGATAAAAACGATAAACTATATTAAATACCACAAATTATGGAGGACCAAACTCGATTAAAAAATCGGTACGCCGTGACCCCACGCGGGAAATCGAACCCCGGATCTTCATAACCCGATCCGCATTGTCACGTTGTGCATTGTATGCACACATAACAGTATATTTAAAACTATTTTTTTCTCAATTTCTAACAAGAAAATCTCCAACATCATTATATCAGCTTTTTACTACAATAGCGCAGTAAAGGCATATTACTGCGATAAAAACTCCAGCCTTTCAAGTTACGATGTTACAGCACTATAGTCGAATAGAAAGATTTTCACGCCATAAATTTTTTAAAAGCATTAATTTACTATTGGAAAATTCAACACCCTTAAGTATTCAAGCGTGCCTATACCATCATTATCTTTTACGGTATATTCCCCAACAGCTTCCCTGCAACATTGCAGTATCATCAATTTCTCCAGCTTCGACACTTTTATCAGTTCTATTATCCAATGCAGTCCACTGCCACTACGCGCGCATCCTTTTTATCTTCTCTCCCCCTCTGAAAGCGCGACTCTCGGGGGTCCGATTATAAGGCCGGCCTGCGGAGAGCAGCTGCTTATCGTCGTCGTACGCGCATACGGCTCAATTTACGCGCGCCACGCGAGCCCGTATAATATACCTTTCAGAACATCTCTGCACGCGCGCGTATATATATGTTCCTGCGGCCTTTTGATATAATCCCGGCACACCTAAAATGGAGTTGTAGGTGACGGCGTGTGTGATGGGTATATGCGAGAGCTAGCTCTCGCGGCGCGTGGGGCTCAAAGCGAATCGATAGCCGACATCACAGGCGCTGCGCCATTTTACGGACGTGTATTCTACTATAATGCCCCGGATTATATGCGCCGTGGGCAATCGAACGTTTACGATGCCGCGCTATCCGTTCTACTTCATTAAGCGAATTTGTTTGCGTAATCACGCTTGATTGTTTCGACTAGAGATTGGCTTCTCTGTATAGGTATACGTGGGTATCGTTTCTTTATGGTTTGTATAGTAGAAAATTATATAACGATCGTTCTAAACATTCAATTATTCAATAAAATGGACTTCAAAAAGGAGATGGAAAACGATTTCAAACATTTAGATATACGTGATGCACAAAGATATAAACAGTGAATTAATAGGATTGCGTGTGGTCATGCGGAAAATCAGTTAATTTGATTGTCTGGATGAATAGTAAAACGAAATGGGTGTTAGTAATATACACACTAAGCAAATTAAAGAGAAATATAATGAACACTTGAAAAATGGTAAAAAAATAGAATTTTTCGTTATTCTTTCAACGATGGAGCTGGTACTTCAATGTACATATCTTTCAGCGGAATGTTAAAAATGAAACGAGTTCGATTCTTGCTTTACAGAGAGGAATTCTCCAAAGAGTTTATCTGCAGAAATTCAGTTTAATGGCCCGTAAAATTCTTGCTTAATTATAAACGCAACTCCGTTAGAAAATTGTGTTTTTCCTCAAATACGAGTCGACCGTTAAATTTGTAGAGGGCGTTTTTATTCAGGTAGTTTTAAATATTACAATGAAACGTCGACGTCTTTGGCGTGTACTCTTTGAACCTGTCAAGACACTAAACTCGATAAAAGATATTGCAAATACCTATACTAAATTCGAGTCTGATAAAAGTTTGGAGAAAATACAAGAATTTAATTATTAAAATAAAATTGTCATTTTTACAAAAACATTTATTTACAAATGGTCAAATCAAATATATATACGATTTAGTAACGAAAAAAAAATTTTTTTAACTTTCTGCCAAGCATGATTGATAGATTACGTCAATATAAAGTTTTTTTTTAAAGCCATGGTATAAACAAAGAAATACGACACCTTTCTTCCTTCTTCCCATAAAAAAGTTTAATATTTCAAAAAGCCAGTTGACCCGTTTCACACGTCACTTAGGATTATTAAAAAAAAAAATTGCATTAAAATTCAGCATCACGAAATATATAACCCAAGTTCGGGGAAGGGCAGCCCCATCAGCGCTAACCAATTACAAGCTGTAATTGAATCATATCCGCGTCAAAAGGCAGCAGGCGAGGCTAGCACGCGAGTAGGAAGATCTCCGCGTCTTTGATCATGTAAACGTAGAGTCGCGCTCCGGCCGTCAAAGTAAAGAGAAAGGGACTGAACAAATGAACTCTCGCTCTCCTATAGAGCTGCGCGCGGCCGTAACTTTTTTTTCGCGCTGGGTGCAGAACAAAAAAAGGAAAGTGCGCATATATGAATAGGAAGCCGGATGAAAAGTGGATCACGTATGACAATCGTCGGCGCGAGTCCAGCGCTCTTGACCTCAGAAACCACTCGGTGCCGCGAGGACTCGGCTATATGCGGCACCTAAATTACAGGAGCCCGACGTGAGACGTATTAACTTTTGAAAGCCCCTATGAAATTCCTATTGTGCCGAGGCATATTGTTCGAATTCATTATTTTAATTGGTCTTTATTAGCGTAGAAACTAAAGAATGAACGTATTTTAAATTCCATTATTCATTTAATAATTTAGTTTTATTGTACGTTCGTACAACATCAAGGTATTTTTAAATAAGGTAGATTAGGACAAACATTTATTTTTGTATCTTATTCGAAAGAGACATCTTTATCTTCAAATACACACAAATAGGCTCCACAATTTAAACTTCAACTCAACTCTAAACAAATTTCAATTTGCTTACTTATATAGAATCTTATTTCAACGTCTCACGCAAAATATCTCGTACATGTGCTTTCTGGCGATCTGTGTACTACATTCGAGACACAGTGGGTCTATTCGTTCTGGCAATGGTCCCGTATTCTTCCCCTGAGCTTCAATCCGAAGGATGTATCGAGTACAGTCGATCCGAGGCAGTTCAGCGTCTCTCTGCCGTTACGTACAAATCACGTTCGATTCGTATTTCATTCATCAGCTGGCGAAACTGCTATACTCGCGGCTGTGCGAGCGAATAAATTCACAAATACGCTGTCTGCGGCAGTCGAGATGGAGGAAACTCGCTCGCGTGGATAAGACTTAGATAGGTATACTGAGAGACGTTTCTGCAGTATAGCTATATATGATGGCTTGGCTACGTTCAGTTCAGTGCAGGGCGTTGGTACGTGTTACATAACAAAGTTGGACTTTCGCAAGAAAATTTAATATGATTTATGGAGAAAATTTCGTGAGTAGTGCAGTTACTGCTAGTTCAGGCGATATAGAGAAAGTTGGGGATAAACCGAATTTCTATTTTTCTTCATCAAGTGCGCTGTTATATTAAATCTCGAAAAATTTCGTTGTACCATTTCAGTAATTGTAATGAACATTATTGAAATTTTAATAATTTCTAAAGAAACTGAAAGTTATAATCAGACTGTTAATGTAAGAGGTGTAATTTAATACATATAATATAACAGTTAATTAAATTATAGACAGTTGATTAATAACTGTAATCGTGAAAAAGTGATGACCGGAAGATGTGAAGCCTCTATAGATTTCATTTGTAATTGGCTCTTGGATAAAAAGCGCAAGAATTTAAAATTAAATATATGTATTTTTATTTAATGATTACTATTTCCCATCTTAAAAAAGTGATGACCGGAAGATGTGAAGCCTCTATAGATTTCATTTGTGATTGACTCTTGGATAAAAGGCGCGAGAATTTAAAATTAAATATGCATTTTTATTTGATGATTACTATTTATTGGAATGAAAATGATTAAACTAAAAAGTATTAAATACATAATAATTAAATTAATGTTAGTTATTTGCTTTTAAAAATAAATAAATAAAAAAAGAAGTGCTGAAATTTTAATTGTAAAAACATAAATAATATTGTTATGGGTCGCTAAGATACTTTAAAAAAAATAATGTTTATTTGGTCAATTTAAGGAATCATATATTTCTAAATTATTTGCTGCGAAAAATGTTATTTTGCTACCAGTAAATATGAAAATTAAATAATGAATTGATTTATGATACTGTTTATACAGCTAAAGAAGCAGTTTTGCATTTAGCTTACCTTTAAAAGACCCCTTAAATCATTGTCTTACGATTTATTCAAGATAGCGGAATTTATTTGCGCTTATCTTCAAAGATATGAGCTCAGAACGGCTAAAAATTATTCAGGGGCTGCCGAGGATTGATCACCTGAACTGGACATCCATATACATATACATGGCTTTATAAAAAAAATTCACAGTACAAGCTTTTTACGAAATTAAAAGTTAAATACATATTGATTTAAACTTTTTTTTTAATTAATCTTTCCAAATCTAGAATTGCTTTTTTTTAAACTCTTTTAATTTAGAGAGTAAATACATCTGTAGCATAATATGTGTCCTTGTTACGTTACCATATCCTCGTCTATGTCATTAATTTGATTAAAACTCCCTACACGTGTAGGGCATTATTCGCAAATAATAATTACACTACACAAAAATATTATACAAATAATCCATGTAGTATATGCACTGATAACAAGTTTCGCGCTTTGCAGCGCAATTCTCTCAAGGCTTTTAAGCGAACCGGGCGAAACAAGTAAAGCATTGACGAACATTTCGTTTGTCCTCGAGAGTCGAGATGATTTTAATTGAAATTCAAACGACAGAGTAGCACACGATTTAATAAAACCTGCAATTATTACAGGGACGTGAAGAAATGTGAGAAATGGAAATAAAATAAAAAATGGTCAAAGTGAATAAAATAAAAGAGGAATTCTTCGGATGTAGATATGAGCAAAAAATAAAATCAAGGTTTAAAAATATAAAATAATATTAGGTGCAAGTTGACATAAATATAAATGGTTACTATACCTATATTTTAATTAATCCAAAGCACGTGCACCTCATAATTGCATTTGGTTTGAATTACACAGAAAAGCATCCAGGCAATATAAATTCTCTCGAACAAACTCATAAGGCCACGCTCAATAGCTCGCATATATATATGCGAATGATCCAACAACTATACGTCGCTGATGCGTAGGACACTCGACTCTCTTTGACACGTGCGTTCGCGAGCGGGAAGCACTCTCCACGAGCCGTATTTAATTACGAACTTGGCGCGCGAGCCTCGCATTGGACTCTATCCCTCCCTCTCCCTTGGCCCCAGCACGCGTGTCGATTTTTACCTTCGGATACTGCGAACGCGCTCTGAAAGGGTCGCCAGCGTTGCTCGTGGTAATTGAGTCTCCTCGCCCTAATGCAGTCGGCTCTCTCTCTCTCGTGGGCGAGATATAGTCCAGGCTCACTACTATACATACAGGCCGTGTAAGCCTACGTGTTCGGGGCACCGATTTCGCGGGGTAATCTTCGCCGGAGTTGTCCCATCGATTGCGCGGTATGGCTGTGTTAGTAGGCGTTGTTTCACTGTCCCTGCTATGATAAGCATTGTATAGGGTAGGATAATCTACAGAAAATTGTTTTATGGCTAAGAATTGTATTTTCGTATGTATAGAAATGAGATTCTTTATTGTTTGGAAATCAATATTTATTGGTTTTAAAGAGATAATGATTTTTTTGTTAGTTAAACAATAGTGGTATAACAATGTAGTAATAACAGATTTGAAAACATATACAATAATGTTAGTATAATTTCAGCTTTAAACGCATTCTTGCACAAAATGATCGTTAGCGGTACAATTCCCGGAAACAGTTAGTTTTAACCGCTAAAACATCAACACCCAATTATCCAGAATAGTTAATCCGTTCTCTGCCCAGTATATTTATACCGTAGCGCAATTCGATCAGCTTTAAAAATCACATACCTATGGAAGCATAATTTACGGAATTTAATCATCTTTTGTACAAAAAGGCACAGTATTTTAACAATTTTAATCAAGCTATTAAAACTTTTTTAACTTTATTATGATTCGTAATTCCTGAAGCTAACAGTATTCGAAATTCGTTTCTGCACAGTTTGATTAAATGAAAATTTGAAGATAAATGAGGAATAATACAGTCATAACTTTATAGAACATAAAAAAATAAAATTCATATCAATCTATTTGTTGATTGTATTGTTATAATGAACATCTTCTTAATATGAGTTTTATGCTTATACGATCCTCCTCCAAACTATTTGTACATAACCATTTTATAAGTAGATTCATTAAATTGGAAAGTTGAAATTCGTGGAACAAATCCATGAAATTACAAAACGTACTCTAATGCACGAGAAACTTTTCTGCAAACTTCATCCCAGCGCGGCAACCCGAGAGAAACCCAGTTTCGATCTAACGAGAAAAGCGACTGAAATTCGCTCGTAGGGCCAACTCACGAAAGACGCGGAACTTCACAGAACGCATAAACCCAACCGCGAGTACACGAGAAAAGTCGTTAACGTTCGCGCTCGCTCTCTCACGAAGTCGTTGTACACGCACACGGAGAGCTATTCCCCTAGAAAGTTATTATATTCCGCGAGACGCAGATTGTTTTGCTTTAAGGATCTCGCCGCGGCTGCCTCAGGTTTCTCCGAGCTGTCAGCAGGCGCGTCGCACGCTCGCACGGCTTCATTAAGTTTACGACGAAACCGTTTATCGCATGGCGGCAACGTTATAAATTTAGTCGAGTTTTCCGAGAATGGTATAACCTGCGATGTAAGCGTCGCTGCGGAAATACAGTTGTCTCTAAGTTTTTGCTTGTATTTCATTTCGTGCCACGTTTGCTTGGGTGACGGGGAGGTGTTGGATCTTGAGGAAATGTAGCTCTGGCTTGGAATACCTAGCACTGCGTATTTACTTCCTCTGACAATATTTATACAATTATTCTGTATTTTTATAAAGTACTGTGAAATAAAAACTACGGAAACTTTACTCAAATTATACTAAAAATGATCTATTACCATAATTTGTATGAAAGATAAGTAGAATTAATCAAATATAGTCAGCCATAAACCTCGTGTTATGAATAATTCACATAATTCAAGGTTTTTTCATTAGTTACAGAATGATTATCAAAATTTGTCAAAGCGTTTCAAAGTAGAAACCAAAAATTAAGTAAGCATAATAAAAAGTTAATTATAGATATCATTCTTTTTGTTTTTACAAAACGATTTAATACATGTTGGGTCGTATGTGGTATTCAGCTTCACCTATGTCCCCGAACTCTGGCTAAAATGTATAAGAGGAAAATAGTCCCAGGCAATTCCGCAAGTTTCGAGTGTACTTTAAACTTTCCAAGATGCGCCGTTACTGTTTTCTGCGCGTTTGAGGAATCGAGTGTCAAGAAGAGACGTAAAATAGTTCTCGATCATTTGGATTCAAACTTTGATCTTTTTATCTTGGTGTTCCTCGTACGTGTATGTCCGTGTCAAAACTTGGTTCCTGTGGTCGAATAAAGTTTTTCAATAAATTAAATATCAATGTTATGTTTTCTTGGTATAAAGTGTAAAGAAAATCAATCAATGTTGTTCTATGCATAAAACATAGTTTCATCAAAGTTTAACGCATGTTAATTAATTGTGAAATATAGCGATAAATGTCTTTATTTACAACAACAGGCCTTCTATAAAAGACGCGAACAGAATGATTGAATTATTTAACCATGAAAATTGAGCGTCGGTCTATTTTCTTAAAAAAATCCCATTACGAAGAACTGCATCTACAAAAACTACGATCACGAGAAAGAAGCAATCACGCTTCTGTGAATTCCTCTCAACAAAGCCTATCAAATGCTCGCCAATTAGCGCAACAATTCCCTCGCCCCTTCACTACGCGCGCGAAACAATGAATGCAAAAGAAAAGCAGCGAGCGTTCGTCGCTTAAAGATCGTCTCAATTAACGCTACTGCTCCTCATCAGCGGTAATCCTATACACACTCTTGCCTCCAACACACACACAGAGAGAGACATATACTTCTCCCCTTTGCTTTAATAAGACGCTCTTCACGGGAAGCGAGGGGGCTGCGCTGTTCACCTACCTCCAATCTCATTTAGCGGCTGATCCGAGATACTCCCCCGCTCGCTCGACGGCGTGGATCTTCTCGGAAGGAGGTGCGGCGGCTGCCGGCCAGGGTAAGCACAATGGCCCCGAACAATACGCCGACGTACGTGTATGCCCTCCCCTATTGTTGGCCTCGAGCCCGGCTTTGTAGCTCGCGCGGGGGTGGAAGTGGGGAGCCGAAGGCACGAGGCCACTTGTAGCTCTTTTCGCGTCGTCGGTTTTTACGCGCAGCCCTTTGTTTCTCCAGCCTCGCGGCTATATTGCCGATGAGAATGAATTATTCAGAATCGGCCAGTGCCGCTCCCGCGCGTATATATGTATATAGAGGGTCGGCATTCTCACGCTGTGCTGTATAATGTGGAGCTCCGGCAAAGACGGGACTATACGCGCGAAGCGATAAAAGTCCGGACGGGATTAATTGATGGGCTGATCCGGAGAAAAGAAGAATTTTCGCGCCCTCGCGCTTATCGATCATTCCGTAAGCGCTGGGGCTGACGGATGCCATTCCGCAGGAGCGATGGCTTTTTTCGGATGCTACGTCCTTGCCAATAAAGGAATTTGAAATTCGTCTGGGATAGAAGGGATTGAGGGGAGAGAGAGTTCCTTTGCTTCGATCGTTGATTCGAGTAACCTGGACGGGAGGATATACCGAGGACGATATTCGGGATGAGAATGAGAACATGTGAAATAAGTTAAAGCAGCTGTTCATAATTATTTGGGTACTAAAACTGGGACGAGTTAAATATATTAATTTAACTATTAAATATTTATTTTCAAACTTTTTGAGTTAAAGTTGTTTTAAATATTTTCTTTGTAACTCACATTTTACATTTAAAGGTGTTCCAATTCCAGATCAAATTCGTTCCTCAGTTCAAATTCCACTGTCGTCAGAAGCTACGAGTAAGAATCCAAAGCAGAAGTACCTTCGAGATCGAGGACAGCTTCTTTTTCAAGCTTCTAACGTTTCGCGCAGATGCAGCTCTTGTTGAAGCTAGCGGTACATCTCGTCGACGCTGACTAAGTCGAACAAGGCGATCGGTCTCACCTTTTCGTCTAAAGTTTCCTATCGATAATGCTCAAGTGATAAAAGTTCTTCAGACTATCCTTCTAGAGAAAATAATAAAATTATCTTCTTATAACATATAAGAGGCAGAATGTTGATAAAACGATTATAAACTAAAAATTGTGATTTTTTTAAGTACATTTTTTCGCCCGTCCATTACCACGTAATGACTTTAGCTACTGAATAGTCAATACGACACTTACTTTCTGATGCCACCATTTTCGAACGATTGCTCGTAAACGCGGACTAGTGAAGACCGTAGCATTATCCTCGATCATGTCGTTGGCTTTGCATCAAGTACTATAATACCTCAATAGCTTCCTAAGTACTTTGACGTTTTCGCTACTCTCAGCGACGCGCGAAGATGCGCCCCGTCACAGCGAATATGCTTTGCCGTTGATGTCGAAATAGCAGGAGAGCACATCTACTTATTTACTTCTTAAAAATACTTTGTAAAAAGTACTTTATTTCCTTATTTAGCGGGAGAAAGGTAAATTTGTCGAAAAAATAGTACATTATGTAATAAGGGACTAAAGTCGCTGATTATACCTCTGATGAGTTCACTGCCCGAGCGAGCGTAGCGAAGCGAGGACAGTGATCACCCAACGGAATGATCGACTATAGTTCCGTATTACATATAGTACTTTATTCCCATCTCGACTATAATGGCCACTTTTATAGCCTGAAAAGTACTTCAACTCCTGCTAATCCATTATTACCGCAAATGCGGGAATAATGGAAAGAGGGAATCAAACGCGATTTTTGCCCCACTTTTTAGGCTATAAAAGTGGCCATTATATAGTGGAGATGGGAATAAAATGAATTTTATATGAGCTAGGCCAAATATCTTCCACCGTCCACGTTCACAAACACTCCGCATCTTCTCGCCACAGTCCCACTTTCCAAGTCAAAATAGTGTCCATAGTGCTGACGCGAATAAACTACTATATGTATAACTCGGGAATAAAATTGATGATTCCTCGGGTGATCACTGTGAAAACGAAAGTGAACTCACCTGCGGGAATCGAAACCAACTTTTGTCCCTTGTTTCATAATGTATTATTTTTCTACAACACTTTAGATTTTCCTGGAACAATATATATGTTGAAATTCACAAAAAATTGTCCGTAACTTGTCCGTAAAAACGACGAAAAAAAAGTCGAAGCACACCTCTGACAACTGGTTTTTCTTATTCTACATTTAATATAATATATGAAAGCAGAGTTGAACAAAGGAAATCGAAATAGTTTTTTTCAGAAAGCTCAAATTAATTTTTCTTATGGGAATTTAACATGGGAAAAATGGATGAAAAGTTGTCACTGGTGATTCGCCAAGCAAGCTAGCAAACATAGCAAGCTATTAAAGGTCAACAAATATTCTGCAAAAAGCGATTAAAAAAAGAAAAGAGCTTCAATTTGAGAGATTAATCGTTAAAATCGGTCAATTTGATGCAAAGTTATGTGCATTTGAAAATCGCGAAAAATCACCAAAAATGAGCGATTTTCCCCAAATCCACGTAATTCCATCATTTTTGATCATTTTTCGCGATTTTCAAATGCACTTAACTTTGCGCTAAATTAACCGATTTTAACGATTCTCATACCAAATTAAAGCTCTTTTCTTCTACTTCAATCACTTTATCGTGAAATATTTGTTGGACACTTTAATAGCTTGCTATTGCTTAATCATCAGTGACTACTTTTCGTCCATTTTTCCCATGTTAAATTCCCATAAGAAAAACTAATTTCAGCTTTCTGTAAAACACTATTTCGATTTCCTTTGTTCAACACTACTTTCATACATTATATTAAATATTGAATGAGAAACAACAGTTGTCAGAGGTGTGCTTCAACTTTTTTTTTCGTCGTTTTTACGGCAATTTTTTGTGAATTTCGAGATATATATATTTGTTTCAATATATTGGCATGATCGTATTTTTATTAAATATTCCAATTCATCAATCTTGATTTTAACAAAATATTCGTTATCAAGATATCAATCATTCGTCAAAAATCAATAATTACTCACTGTTTCACCAATTAAATTCCGTTCATAGAAAGGCTTTTAGAAACAATATCATATTACCTTTAATAAGGCGAGTGTGCAAGTTACTGTATCTATTCCAGTTACTGAATATTCACACGTTTTCAAATATTTAGTAATTGAAATAGCTATACACAGAGAGAATTTTTCATGACAGCTTGGTATGATGAAACAAATAAAGCGATTAAAATTGTGGGTATTTCACTATAATTTCTACCGGACTCTGACAATGATTTATCCTACCCGCTTGAGATGTTTCAGGTTTACCAAACTGTCACGGCATTTTTTACGAAAATTTTTTTTGTGCTATTACTTTGGACGAAACGAAAATTCATACAAACGATAGTGTCACAACCATAATAATAAACGGAGCAACATATCAACACCATTTTATAATTACACTATTTCGTACGTCCGACGCACTAATTTTCCCACCACACGCAATACGTCTGTCTGCGCCTACCACCATGACGCTTCGAAAATCCGAACGCTCCCTGAACTTAATGACGAAAACACTCTCTTTGAACGAAATAACGACCCCTACGCTCGCGTAATAAACTCTCTGCATCAAACAAAGGTTTTCCGGTTTCGCTCGGGCGTTAAAATAAAACGGCTAATAACGCCGGATGAAAAATGCATGTACACAGAGACGGGGGGGAACAGTCGAGTCTGTATCGCCTCCGTTGTCTGCGGGAAAATGAGCTGAGTCGGCAAAGTGCCTTTAACGAACTTGAAATGGACACCAACGCCTGCAACTTTTTGCCGCCGTCGTCGCGCTGCTCGGCCGTGAAAAGCTGCGCGCGCGCGGGGGCGTCGAGTACGGTAGATGTATATAGGTATATAGGTGCACGAGTGCAGGCAGCATCTGCGGTTAACAGGCGGCCATTCCTCTTACTTGAAAACGCTCGGGAGGCTTGAATTATTCATCAGGGAATAAGAAACATCGCGCCCTGCCGGCGCGCGAAAACGACTAGTCCTTCGACGTGCGCCCCAACTTGCCTTGCATCAGTCACAGGCTGCTACTGCTGCTGCTACTATACCGCTGTGCCTTCAATTTTCACGGTGATCGATTAGGATGGATCTTCCCACGCCTCTTATCTTCCCGGGAACATGAGATTTTGCGAGGTCGGGCGTAAAATTTTCCGATTTTCAAAATTCAATTTCTCGTCTCGGCTTTTACGCTTCTGCTGCGTAAGAAAGACGCGCGCGGTAAACAGCATTCCCGCAGGTATATATAAGGATTTTGGTGGGCGAAATGAAAATGGAACATCAGAGAGATAAGACGCGCCAAAGTCCGCGCGCTAAATCGGGATTTACGAGGTGAGAACGGGAGCTGCTCTCTCTACGTTATAATCTATACAATCCTGCTTTTTTATGGTGACTTTAGAGGACAGTGTGGGTGATTTATGCGTGATGCTAAACCGATTAGGGATTTGTGAATTAGTTATGCTCTCGGCGCTCATGAGTTCAAAGCTGGATTTTATATGCGATGAAATCGCATATTTTTATGTAAACCCATATGAGTGCATTATTAAATAATGCTTTTATTTGTAAAGATAAAAGCTTTTCGTAAATAAATTTAAAATGTTATTTTGTTTCAATATACACGCACGGCATGAATTTCGCTGAAGAAATGAAGAAAATTTAATAAACGAAAATGTTATTTTATAGATAAAACAGGTAAATACTCAGATTGAAATATAATTCAAATAAAAATAAAAGATTAACAATTCATGCAAACAAACGTTCATTATTAAAATCACGGATGAAGCAAGGAATAAATAACAACGCGTGAGCTTTCAAATTATACTGATTCCCATTAATAATTTCAACATTTAAAATCAAAGATAATTCCGACTGCTATTTTAAATAACTCTAGGGCTCTCATCGAATAATGAAATCAACACGCAGCGATTACGACTCGCCGCGCGCCTGAAGCTTTCAAGCAGGCGTGAATATAAGCGACAATGGAGCAAAAGTCCAGCGGGCAAAATGTGGAAATAACGCGCCCGTTGCTCTCGGTTTGCTCTCTGGAGCGTCAGTTTCGTCCGTCAATTGAAAATTGCCGCCACGTGGGTCGACAACAGCAGCAGCAGTAACAACTACCACCGGTATATGTTCTGTTAACTCTTGCATCTAGGCGCAAACAATTAACGCAAGACTGGCCGACGCAAGTTCGGTCGAGCGGTAAATTGGCCGCGGTAGCTGGCCGGACTGGCTATTGAAACTGCGTGAATATTGTCTGTTGCTTATTAATATTTGGACGATTTGTGCGAGTAACGCGTGAGCTGAGATACTTGTACTATGAATTTTAAGGTAACATTTGTACGAATGAAAATTTTTTTATTTAAAATATCACGTAGAAATGATAAATTACAAATTTAATGACAATTGGAATATTAAACAACGATTGGAAGAAAAAGACCAGTAATTATGAGACATTGTTTTAAAAAATCCGTTTTATAACTTTTATTTGTGATATTATATGAAATATTGCAAAAAAGATCAAATTTGTCAGAAATATTCATATACTTAAAATTTTAAACATTTTATTTAATAAATTGTGATAAAAGCATTTTGCTCATATGACATATGATATGTTGAGAACAGCTGACTGCAGTAACTCTGATGACTCAACGGTGGAATGTCTGCCTTGCAACTTGCTAGTCAGAAAGCCCGACACTTTATACATGCATGCATATTATGCGTAACAACATCCACACGTTCTGTATAAGAAATATTTCATATCTTCATATACTTGTGTAATTTAGTACGAGAGTAGTTGTGGCATACATTTTTATACTCATTTTTACAGATTTTATTTTATAAATTTTACAATTTTATTCAGCACATATCATATCGTAGCTTATTTGTGTCAATAGATTTCTACACTCTTTGTATTATAAAAACTTTTTTTTTATTGTTGAAATTATTAAAATTCTATTGTATTCGAGGAAAGAGAATACTCAAGTTTACATACCCGGGTAAAAAAAATTTATATATAATTATATATAATTTGCATATAATCATATATAATTATATATAATATATATAATTATATATGACCATATATGGTTATATATTGAATTTGACCTTA
>UXGD01003436.1:0-20479 GCA_900474315.1 Torymus auratus | reverse complement strand
CCTGCACTTATTAAAAAAGTACTATGTGTAACAAGGGAGCAATTGACTTTTTCAGACTCGGATGATGATTTTGAGCAATCGTGTATCATGAACCACTCGTGCTCAATCATCATCCTCGCTAGAAAAAGTCAATTTTCCTCCTTAGGTGCACAATGTACTATTCCTCCTTAGATGCGTTCTGGTGTAGTTTTGCAAATTTATGATATTTTATTAATAAAGTAAAATTGAACTAAAATTATTAATCCAACCCGGGAAAATAGTAGATTATACACCTTTGGGCAGCAACTCGTGGGTGTCCATAGCCCTCATATACTCCCGAGGGTAATATACAATTTTTTGCCTAGTTGGCCGAAAGTACCACTTTCGCTCCCGGCGCTTGATCGAGAATGTTGTATTTTCGGCCTCACTAGACAAAAAAATCGTATATACCTACTAACCATGGGAGCAAATAAAGCATGCCTCAGATCGTATGTTTCATCACAATTTACATGCGATCTGAGACATTCTTTACTTTTGCTCCCAAGATGTGTAATATACTATTTTTCGCACGTCCGGCGAAAAGGTATTTGCGTTTAATCCCTGATTTCAGGGTAGAAACCGTTATATTATAACGTCATTCCTAGAAATTGCGACGCTTATGCTCGTGTGTCTACTTTTTTCGCGATTAGTATGCCGCCTGCAGTGATAATTGCGGTCCGAGCGAAGCGAGTCTTATCTTACATTATATTAAGCTGATTTCAATTTTTCCGATTCTCTGGTTCTTAGTCCGGCCTTATGGGTTTCATACTTTTTTTATGGATTACTTTGAAGTAAAGGTTAAATAAAGGGTTAAATAAAGGGTTAAATAAAGGGTTAAATAAAGGGTTAAATAAAGGGTTAAATAAAAGGGTTAAGAAAAGAGTTAAGAAAAGGGTTAAAAAGGGTTGAAAAGGGTTAAAAAATTATTCAAAAAGGGGTTAAAAACGGGTAAAGAGTTAAGAAAAGGGGCCGAGTAAAGGGCGCGAGCATTTTAAACCTTGCTAGTAATAATATTAATCCGAGGGAATCCCAAGTAAAAAAAAAATTTTGCTAGCAGAAAATTTTCGTGCTTATATAATAATATTTATTATAATATCATTATTTTATTTATTGCTCTCGCGAAAATAATATATGGGACTAATATAGGGATTATGTGAGATACTGTATGGCCCATGTGGCTTCCAATGGCTAATATATTGCGCCTACTTTTCAAACACTGTGGGTAATATATAGCCCACAATATTTTTTTTACGCAAGATTTTGAAACTAAATTTTCCAATACACGAAATATATCTAAATTTTATATTTCTTCGATACTGAGTTATTATAACAATGCAACCATACAACATGAACATTGCTTTGCCTTATTTTATTGCAAAATAAATTTTTTACACATTGTGCAAATTTATTAACAATAATACAACATTTGTCGAACAACAACTCTACCCGTAATCAGTATCCAGTGCTCGTCACATACCCTTATATTCACACACCCCTTCACCACATTTCATGAAAAAGCTCTCCGACCATCGCTCAACCTAAATATACACCGGCTTCTACGAACTTCCTCTCTGTATAGGTACAGGAAAGTGAGGAAACAAAGACAAAGGAACAACTCTCGGACGTCGTCGCCGACGACTCGAGAAAAGCTCATACTCGCGTGGGAGCTCGCGCGCGTATCCCGCAGTGCGTCGAGAGAGAACCGCCACCGATCCTCATTGCGTATGGGCGACTCACAGTCGCGCGGCCTGCCCGCCCGGTAATTGATACAAATCGCGGCGAGCACACGCTGGGGGTTACCTCCATCTCTCTCCCTCTCTCTCTCTCTCTCTGTCACACACACCATGGAAAAAACAGGGGCGAAAACAGCCCCGTCGACGACGCTTTTCTGCCTCGACTCGAGGGGGTATAAAAGCTCGGGGGCCGTGGTCGATCCACATCAGACACACTCCGGTCGTCCAGTCAGACGGTGATACCCTCGTCGGGGATACAGCACAAGAGTATATAGCAGTGCGGACGATAGGGTTGCCAATTGAAAGTCGAAGAAGTTGAGTTACAGAAGAGAGCAGCAAAGATGGAGATCGGTATGGACGTATCGAAAGCGAAGACGATCGCCTGTGTCCTCATTGTGATCGTGGTGGCGGGAAGTGTGGCCGCCGATTATGGTACGTCAAAGTCGACTATATCTTTGTCGGGAAGCTCCGTCTAATAATAAAAGTGCGAACCTGACGTATCTGTTGTTGAGGAAACTTTGATAAAAACTTCTATTATATTCAATCGGAAATATATACATATCATTAGCATAAAGTTATTTCTTAAAACTGCAACTATGCATACATTATCATATGAATCTACATTGCATAACAATGAAAAGTATAACGTTCTCACAATCCAATCAGGAATATATCACAGGAAAATTTCATTTACAGAAGACAGCCGCTCAGAAATGGTGGAGGGACCGCGAGTCGAACGGATGCACCAGGAGACGTCGGACGCATGCGTAGGTGGCAATTGCCTGACGCAGAACTCGGAGGGCCCGGTGGGCGCCATGTGGTTCGGACCGCGGCTCGGCAGGCGGCGCAGATCCGACGCCAAGCTCGCCGCCGGCAAGAAGATCGAGGCGCTCAGCGAGATACTAGCCGCAGGCGCGCCCGCCGCTTGGAACGTGCTCACCATTCCTGGTACGAAATTTTCACATTTTACTGTTTTTTTTTTCTTTTTCTCTTTTTGTCGGCGCCCTTGCCTTTTGTCTCTCGCACGGTTTTAGGGTATTGTGCTTTGTCGGGAGCGCGAAATGTGCAGGAAAGATGGTGTAAGGGGTTTTGGGAGTGCGGAGGAGGGGTTTCTCGAAAGATTTTTGCTTGAAATTTTAAGCGATATATTTTTGAGAGCTTAAATGCTCGTCAATTCATATTATCTAAAGAAAACATTCGTAAACTAATATTTACTCTATAACAATTTTTATAATATATTTATTCAAAATATGCATCAAATACGACGTAGCGAATTCGGATTGATTTTTCACTTATAATTTGAGTAAGAACTTATAGTTTCATTGTTACTTCGTATCACCTATAAAATTTTTAAATAACCCGCGAAATACTTTGGTTTTAGATACGGTCATACCTAAAAAATGTGTACTTATATAAAACAATATTATATATATATCAATGTATTCATTTCTCGTGTACCTACCCCGCAGGCGGCAGTGACAAACGCCAGGAGACGACGTTCACGCCACGCCTGGGCCGCGAGCTCGAGGACGCCGCGTCGGTATACGACCTGATGCGCGGTTTGCTCAGTCGCGTCGATGATCAACAGACAGGCAAGGACCAAGAGCAGCAGGCGCCTCCGCCACCCATGTTCCCACCGCGATTGGGCCGTACTCTCCTCACACCCAGGCTCGAACACGAGCTGCGCAACCTCCTGCGAAAGCTGCAGATGCAGTAAAGCGATGATGGGAACGGAGGACATGGAAGACAAGAGGAGAAGCGTTATCTTTTTCTTCAGTTGTTTCATTGCGTTTTGCGTTGTCAACTTTTGCGGGGGGAACGTTTTATGGGACTTGGATGCGAGAACGAGAAAAGCTTATAATGTATTTGTGTCAAGACATGAAATTTGAAAAATGAAAAAAAAAAAAAAATTTATTTTAACGTAATAAGCAAATGTTAGTGCCTCCGTTGGTAAAAGTTTTTTGTTCATTTATTGAGATTTTAAAAAATTTAAGAATATGGTGATTTTGTTAATTTATCGTTAGCTGTTTAAGTTGCTAGTTCATTGCTATTTTATATACACTTTTACAAGATTGACAGCTTATACTTTGTTTTTCAAGAAAAATCTTTGCTATTATTGAAGGAACGGATGGGCACATCGAAAACGCGCCTTTTCATTTCCAAATAAACGTACTAGTCTAAAGTTTAGTTTTTTAATTGAATAAAAAAATATAAATATTTAAAGTACTATAAAATATTTATAGAATTAAGATAACCGTTGAACTTTATATATGTACTTCATAATATATAAATGAAAAGTCTGAAAAATAAAATACATCAATATAAATATTGTAATTAAATAAATTTAAAGAAAAAAAAACGCTAATCGAGAAAAACACAATTAAAGGTGTATGTGTTAAAATCTAAATATATTTGTTAACATAATGAATAAAGTGCAATTTATAAAGAAAATTGTTTTTTGCAGTGTCCAACCCTTTAATCACAATCTTATGACCAGTTCAAACTTTTTTTATTAATGATAAATTGATGCACTACATCTTAGAGCCTACATTTTATTTCAAATAACTTACTATCAATCGGAAATTTGAACTTACAAAATACGATACAATTCCTTAGAAATATAAAAAAGTACAATGTCGTATACAATACACGGAAAAAAATAAATTGAAAATCTTACTTTTTTTGCACCAGTTAAATCACCTGCATAAAGAAAAAGTAGAAACTGCTTTTAAAAAAAGTAGAAACTGCTTTAAAAAAAAATTAGAAACTGCTTTAAAAAAAGTAGAAACTGCTTTAAAAAAAACTAGAAACTGCTTTAAAAAAAGTAGAATTCACATTTTTTTAAAGTTGTAAGGTAAATCTACTGTTTATTTGAAATCCATATCAAAAGATAATGCCAATCTTACTTTACAAAAATGTGAATTCTACCTTTTTTTAAAGTAGTTTCTATTAATTCTTATGAAAGTAAAATAAACTTGCTTTTAAAAAGTTAAATCAACTGTGTAAAATGTAGAATTTATTTTTTTCTTTTCATGTAATATCACAATAATACTATTATACGAATAAAATAAATGTCGAGACAAAACTATCCTTATACAAGATGTATCGTGATTAAAATAAAGATGAATAAAAGCAAATTTCATTACTTATACCATTATAGATTGAGTTTTACGAACTAATTTGATTTCAACAATAAATAATTTAAATGCCAATAAGTATAACATCAAAGTTCGATAAAAAAAATCATTTATACGCACCACTGAATCTTGTTCCAAAAAAAAAATACAATCTTGAGTGGGAAAAATCTCTCCGCACCCTCATGGGCTTTTCCATTTCTCCTCAATCTCGCAAGTCAATACAATTTCCAAGATTCACTCCTAGGATGTTTATTACTTCAGCACGGCCCATTGCGAAGGCGCCACACGCTGCGGGATCAACGGCTTTTCCGCTGATCTATGCGCCGCAGTGGCGGTGTGCTTTCTTACACGGGCGCGCGTAATCTCGAGTCCTTCGCTGACGAATCGTGCAGCCAGGGCGCACGCTGTGGTTTTATTTATAGACCTGCGCCGTTAGATTCGCTTCATTTGAATAAAGCATTTTTCATTCGGCGTGCGGCCTCCTTCGCAAAGAAGAGGCTTTGTTTCGCCGGGCTATAGTTAGATTTTGATTAGGGATTGATTGATTGTTTTGTTTGATTGCAAAGCGTAGACCAATGGGGGAGGTTGTTTGATAGAAGTTGAATTAATTAGGCGTTTTGGAGTTTGCGAAAGTCAAAATACACCAATGATGTCTCAAGTCACCTTAGGTTAGAATATTCAAACCCAATGTGTTCTTTTTTTTTCTTCTATTTTCTTCGGATGCATCATACTGTAATTTCAAAACCTTATGATAGAAGTAATTTGAATATTTTAAAAGAAAATTTACCAAAAGGATGGAAAGAAAAGGTTATTCAAATGAATATGACAATGAATGACAAAGAGGCACAGTATTCGGTTTTTTTGTTTTTTTTTTATTTTATATTCACAAACGTTACAATTCCCAAGTACACATACACAAGATTCGTAATCAGACACGTGGTACAGATTTTCATCATCATAGCATCAATTTTTTCAATCATTTAAATGTTAAATCAGCATCATTACATTATCACAACAGTACTGTCACTCGCTAGGTGCGCCGCAAATTAGCCGCGGCATTTTAAATCGTTATCTTTTTTGGATTTTTTTGCGCCTGGAACTATTACTTCCTACATCCTATTGTCTATCATTATGAACTATGAATATATTTACATGGCTGACGATTGCAGTGCGCCTATACGCGGACGCCCGTTCTCACGGTTTTTCCCTTCTCTTTATCTCCCTCTCGCTTCTTCCCTTCGCGTACTCTCAACTTTTGAGTTGATAATATATGTGTGTGTCTGTATGCGAGTGCATGTCGCGTGCTTAGCGCGCCGTCGATTCGATCATTCGTTATCTTCATTATACACATGCGAGCAAGGCTCCCTTTCTCATTGATCTTACAAACAAAAGAGGCTGCACGGTGAAACAGTTACAAGAGATTCTCTCGAGTGAGATTTTGTCACCGTATATAAGTAGTATTATTATTATCGTCTCGCGAACTTGAAGAAAGTGTCCTTTTTTATTCAAGGCAGTTCTCGCACGGGGTGAAAAAGTAAGCAAGTCGAAATGGTGATCTTATCGTTACTGATTAGTGTTAAAAGCTAATGTACTTTTTATATACATGTGAGGGCTCACAACAGATCACTTGTCATTCGAACGAAATGAAGTTGATTTAAAAAGCTTGTTTTTTTTAGTGTACGTTTGCTTGCTCTTTGCTGTGGGCAAGGATTCGCACAAGAATCACCGTAACACGATGTAAATATAAACGAATTTCAGGTACTGAATAATCTTTTTTTTCTTTAAGCTCATTAAAAGAAAGTCGTTCCAAACATTTTAATATAAAATGCGTGATTCTATAAGATCGAGACGCGCTAACCCCTCTCTAATTTGTAGACATTTATCTCATTTTTTTTATTTTTTTTATTTTTATTTTTCGTTAAAATGCGATTGAAGCTGAGACGTACGCAATATTCGCTAATTGAAGATGGAAAAAGCGTATATGAAAGTAAGTTAGGAAAGAACTCGTTTACGCTGCGTTCATACGTAATTTTTACACGATATTATTGTTTAGTTGCCGTTTTACAATACAATGACCGCCAGTCTCATCTATACAGCGCTCTGTGGCGACCTGCTCGCGAGGAAAATGAAGAAAAAGCTGAAAAAAACTAGCACGTTTATTACTTTATCATCTAATCATTCGTCTTTCGTTACTTCATTTCATTTCTTTTTATACAAATAGGGGGACAAGTGTAAAAATCGTAAAAAAGGCGGTTTACATGATCGACCAGTTCGTACTTTTTCCCTTTCGTATTGAAGGCACTATAGCGAAAGAAAGCAAAGAATTCTAGTTTGTGACGGGACTCGCTGAGTGGTCGTCGTCGAGCCGATTAACCCAACGAGATTTTCCGTTTATGTGTTTTGAAACATCAGACTGACTCGGTTTCCATTTATCTGAAATGTAAATTGAAAAATCTTCTGGCTGCGCGACAAAGTTTACAGACTATTCGATGGTTTCCGTGAAAAGGTTCAATGAAAAGGATCCATTCGTTTCTTTTCATGCGTTATTTATTAATTTTTTTTTTTTTTTTTCGATAAAAGATTTCTTCTACACTCGTTCTCTGTGTTTCAATTGCATTCGTCGCGGAACTTATGCAATGGCTAAATACGCGTCGCGCTGTATCATTAATGTTAATCCTTTTTATTTGCTTACTTTATTATTTACGGCGTTTATTTTATGATATACTTTGCATTTACTCGCTTCTCGTGTATATGAATAAAACTATATCTATAATTATATATATAATATATGCAACATTTTTTTATACATTTTTTAGTTGTCTCCAACCGTTAACCCCACCCAACTATATAGTAGCGTAAGCCTTAAAATAAGATATATTCATCATCAGTATTATATATATAATATATATATTATATTTATAAGTAACAATATACGTAAGTATTTATCTTAAGTATGTATATATATATTACAAAGCTGAGATCTGTGATCTCACGGCGTACCCCACATTCTCGCTTCGCTTTTCTTTCTACATGCTTTAGCGCTTTCTTGACCATACACCTCGTTCACTCAGATTCGCAATTAAATGTGCATCGCAAGTTATCGCGTGTCATGTGCGCTAGACAAAAGTAGTAAACAAAGTCGAAAATGTTTTTGTTTCGTGTGATGAAAACGAAAATGAACAATCAACTGTGTTTTTTGTTCAGTTTGAAACTTCAGCGGTACATTATCGTGTACGTATGGATTCGATAAAACGCGTCAGGTTGGTTCTTGTCGCTAAAACTGCAAGTAAAAAAGAAAAAAAAAAAAAAAAAAAAAAAATACATCCATTGTTTTGTGTCTTCACAATGTGCTCGCCCATGTTCATGCCGCCGCGCGTACACTTAAATGTTTACGGTAGAAAATCAAACCATTTCGCATTTTGCCCAAAAATAAAATGTCCTCTTTGCATTGAATAACCAAATTATTTTGACTTTACTTTCGAGCCTTAACCTTCTATTCTTCTAATAAGCGTTGCTATTACATTCAATAAATTTTGTCATCTATTTTAACGTATTCGACAACCGTTACCATCATCAATCATTTCAAAATATACTGCAGTCGAATGTGACTTTGTTTTATTATTTCATTTGGGAATGAGTAATTGAGTCACGCAAAAATTTTGTACATAGATATAATACTCAGCTTTGTAAATACAATCTAGTACAATTTATGATATTAAAATCATGAAATTATATATTTGTTATAAAAATAAGAAAGCTTTTAAACAAAATGGTTCGATTTCTTGGATTTAAGTGTAAATCACGCAAATCTCTTCTAATCTCTATCATAAATCCTTCCAAGTAAACGCTCATTTGCCGTTGCAAAAACATCTTAATGACAAAATAGCTAGTCACTCGCTTAAAACAACAAAAATAATAATAATGATAATGTAATAATAATAATAATAATAATAAACCTACGTCGCTGTTCACGAGGCGACGTCCGGTATTAACAATCATTATATTCTTATAAGAAATTAATTTATTTACAGACAACTGACATTTGTCGTGAGCGATTGAATAGTTTTAATCGTTTTCGACCTCACGCGCGCTGCGTCTCGTTTGCAGAAATCTTTTGTGCGAGATCCTCTGTGCGCTCTCTAATTATCGCTTGCTCCTTAGGATTTCTCGACTAGGACAGGGCGTAACGCGCTTTTAGCCGATCCCTTTTATCCCTGCAGTTTTTTAAGGAAAAAACTTAGCAGCCGTAAAAGAAACTGTTTAACCTTTTAATAAGACCGGGTATTAAATTAAACAATAAAAAGTTCTTTCTTTCAACTGATAAACTAAAAGATGGTTTTATGCAAGTCAATTATCATTTCTTTTCGTGAGTAAAAATGACTAAAAATGTTTATTATTTATACACATTATAATATAGCTTCCAGTAATATATTGCAGAATATTCAAACAATCAATTCATGATTCTTATAAAAAGGTCACTTTTTCTTACATATAATACAAGTTGAGAAAATGATGATATATGTACACAATTATACAATATAGAAAAGTGAGTGTTCAATTTTCTGTCTTCATGATGTTTATCTGTTAAAATTAAAAGTATTCGAGTCACTTTTAAAAATTGAACATATTCAAGATTTTAGAATTCTTTCAATAGAACATTTTAAAGTCTTGTAATTTTTTTCATTATATAACTCACAATATGAGCAAACATGTGTAATGATTTTACGTCAAGTTTTTAATTTTACTACTTTAACCAGCTATTTAGTGGATTTTCTAAAAGAAAAGAATCAGGATGGTAAATAAATACATAATAAGATCGTCGAAACATGACTGGATTTTTAACATTGAGCGAAAGAATCAAATGACATTTCAGACTTTGCGATCGTCTCTCTCTATCTCTTCCTCTTAAGGTGAAAAAAATTTGCGAGCTTTTATAGGTGCAGATATATGGCAGTGTAGCACGAATTTATAGGGAGTGTCTTTATAAATGACTTACGAAGAAAAATATGACGCGCTACGCCCTTTTTGTCAGTATGTAATCAAATTGAGTAGAACGGATGAGCAAAGCGCGAGTTGTCTGTATGAGGCTATAATGCATTTGTATTGTTTTTCGTAACTTTTTGATAAATATACTTTCATGAGAAATGGACAATGAAAAAAAGAAAAAACAAAAAACGTAACATTCTATGCAATCGAAACTATATGTTAACTGGTGCATCCGTCATTTTTTTGCTATGTGCATTTTTACTAGATTTTTTTTACTTTGTAATAAAAAGAGCCAACAATATCACTGGATGTCTGTGGCGGGTGAGCACATATTTGCAGTGACGTATACAACTAATGCCTTACGATTTATTAAAGATTATTCTCTAAAGTCATCAAAGGTCTAAAATAGCCCTTTAAAACAATCAGCTCCTGTTTTCAAGTAGTAGTCTTTCGCCAATAAAAAGATAAAGAAAAAAAAACAATGAAAGCTTTATACCAAATTCAAAGAGCTATTATTAGAAAGTAGGCTCATACGAATTTACTTGCGATTATGCGCATTACACTACATTGTGTTTTGCTTTTCTACCTCATTATTTACTTCGTTAAATCTACGTTTATAATAATATCAATATTAGAATTATTAGAAACAGTAGTAGTAGTAGTAGTAGTAGTAATAGTAGTAGTAGTAGTAGTAGAAGAAGTAGTAGTATAAATTCCTAATGCTACGTAGCTTACGAAAAGTAGGCGTGTAACTTTGCAATTTTACATGAACATTATTCTTTCAGAATATTTATCAATAATTGTGTACCAATCAGAAACTTTTAATCTAAAAATTTCCTTACTTTTTTCGATACACGTATGATTTTCTTATCTTTCGTTTAATATAGATATGAATGATTTTCGTTCGCTTCTCTTCTTTTCTATCGGTTCATTAACGTCTATCTAGATAAAAACTAAAATGAACAAAGAGATGGAAAAGTTGAGAACGACGAAAGTCATCCAGATTGTACGGGAAGACTACAATTGTTTAATTTAATCTTTTACGAACTGCGCAAATAACGGATGCTAGCGGTGGCATAAGAATTCGCAATTCCTGAACAGGATATATTATTGCCACGTATCTTTAAAAAAAAGAATTTTAGCACGTGGTTCGCTGTTGCAAAATATAGCGAGGAATTTCAGCATCTTTATAAAAAACTACGTATTCCTTCTTGCGTTTAACAAAAGAAAAATGAATAGCCTCTCCTCAGTCCGCAGTGCACCTCTTCTTTATCATTCTTCACAGCGAAAATGAGTATGCGCTCGAAAGCGTCAATAATCATCGACACCCTTCGTCATCTGTCATTAAAAAAAAAAAAAAAAAAAAAAAAAAAGATTTTGCGTTCGAATAGTTAAAATAACACGCTCGTTACTTCGCCGGGAACCTGTTCCCGCACATTCGAGCTTTAAAGTGTTTGTATTTATCTGTTCTTTTTGAGTGTCCCATGATCGTCGACTTACCCCTTACGGGTTTGCTCACTTTTGGGCGGTCTTGACCTCCTGAGGTCTGTTAAAAGAGCCCGAGTTCTGCCTGCTTCGCGGCTGTTGTTGCTGTTGGTGTGTCTGATTTGTCGATGACGCAGAGTCGGTTCGTCGCCTGGAATGGCCAAGTCTGCCAGAGCCAAAAGAGCCTGCTCTGTTGCGATACTGCGCGAGACTGACGCTTTTTAACGCCTGCTGTGGTTGTGAAGGTGCCGCAGACGCTGTGGAACTATTTGCGGTAGGCAGTGTGACTGTGCTCGAGCCACCGGATAATCGGCGCACACGGCAGCACGGGGATGCTTCGAGTCCGCTAGCGCTCTCCGATACACTCCTGTTGCGTCGCTTGGCAGCTAGTGATCTCGAGACTTCGTTTATTTGCGGCTGGAAGTTTTATATGAATATTTCAATAAAATTTTACTTCTTCAATATGTATGTTTAATATTCATAATTGGTATGTCTTAATATTTATTACGGTTTAACTGGATTAATTTATCATTGTAAAAATCCTCAATTACCTCTACTACTCTAAAGTCTTCAATAGTCTTGAATTGTTGTAGATACTCCTGCAATTTTGGGTCAACGTGAAGTTCAGGTGCGTGTTTATAATACTTTAGGAACGCCCAGAATTTCTCCAATCCATAAAGTTGACCTTTAAAAAAAAGAAAAAATATAGATTTAATGTATAATATAGTCCGATATTAAACAAAATTATTTGAATTATTAGTTAGTTCTAACAATTAATCTTACTAATGATATTAGCCCTCAGAAGACTGCGCTGACCGCTTTAGTGACAACCAACAATGGTGGCAGTGACCAGCGCCGTCCTCTAAGGGTTATACCTAATGTTGTACACCCAAACATGCAATTATTTTCACATTTATCTATTACTTGGTGATTATGAATTTGTCATTAAACAATCTGGTCTGTCAATTCAATGTGAAGTTAGATGAAAACAGTGAAAATAACACTTTTAAATGTTAATTTCATTGGTTGAGCAAATTAGAAAAGTTACAAAACTAAGGATTAGTACAACAGTAAATTACGTACCATTTTCATAATCATTTATCGTTTCTACTTGGAAATCTTTGTAAATCTGTGGTCTAAATTTCTTTTCTAATCCATAACTGTAGAAACGGAACAGACATTCAAGTCCATAACGGTAACCTTCAGAAGCATCTTCATTTGCTACGTTTCTAAATTCATCATACATACTACGGTTGAAGTTCTCTCTTAAGAAGAACGACCAGAACCGGAAGAGAGTGTTCATCTCTTGTGATTGGCCAATACCCAGTCTTTTACGCTCTGTAATAAAAAATTTTATTTAATATTTTATCTTTAAATAAAGTATTACAAAATATTTGATTTTTTGCGTCTCAGATAATTATTCTCAACATAAGTTCTTCTGCCGGGAAAAGAAGACAAAAATACAATTTTCATCATACTAAAAGTATTTGTTGCTATGAATAATCTGGTATTTGAGAGATATTTACCTTTCATACAACGTGAATGATATTTATGATAAACTTGTTGAGTGAAGTTATTTTCTTTCAATAACGAATGACTAGGATGTTGGAAAACTGGCAATGACTGCGGTGCACTACCATAGCTACTCGCTAAAAAGCCTTCATTTGGACTTGTACCAGTGCTGCTTCTGAAAATTTAAATATATTGAATTAAAATGAAGTTCAGTACGTTTATTCCTATTGTTTATTAAAGAGATATGTGAATAAGTAATTCAATTTTTTTACATAAATTGTTTTATGTTTAGTTAGAAGCGCCAATCTTTAATAGGATACAGATATAAGCTACAAATATACTGCCACTGAACATCTACTCCTATATAAAATAATGAAACCGCATGTGCAGATTTACTAATAATATTTTAATACAAATCTATAACTTCAGACTTAATTATTGCCCAAATGAAGTTATAAATAAAGTAATTATTATGTTTGATTATTAATAAAAGATGTACATATTTTTCTCCGTATAAAAATATTACAAAATAAAATGAAATTACCCAGTAGAATACGTCCTAGGCCTATGCTCCCTGACGTCCATAATCCAACCAACGTGATGCTCAACGGGTGGATTATTGCTGTGGCGCGTTTTGCGTTTACGAGGTGTTCGCGGATCAACTGCAGGTTCAGCTTTGATAACACCAAAGAACCTCGGCACAGATCTTCTGATCTCAGGAACTCTGTTCTTACGTCTCTTGTCACCGACCTGTGCCGATACCTGTGCAGATTGCGAGACTGGTTTGGCACCAGCAGACTCCAGGACTTGCGCATCGTCCATAGATGCCGGAGGAGGTGGTGGCACTTCTGGATTGGCTTTGCGAGGAGCTTTTGGTGCAATTTTTTCGAAAGCCTCCTGACTTATAATATTAATAGTCTTATAACTTCCGACCAATGCTGAAGAACAGTACTAAACAAAAAAAAAATATTTTATTAGTACTATTATTATTTTGGATCTGAATACTTTGACATTTACAGAAAAGAATGATCAGAAATTTTTGTATCAACATGGTCTCTTCTGCCGGGAAAAGAAGACATAAATAGAAATTTTTCATCACGGTATAGTATGTGATTATCGTCTTATATATTATTAATATAAAATATGCTGTTTTTTACGTAATGTGAAAAAGAGATTCGTTTTTGAATGGCTTACTTTTCCGTCATCTCCCCAAAGGTCTTCTTCGTAGCAGTATAATCCATCATTAATAGCTTGCTCAAGATCTTGTGACATTTTTACTCGTGTAGTCCAATCCCCAGTGCGATCATGTCCTTCGTGTTTGGGAATTCTCGAAGAAGCAGGCTGTGTAACGATGAGCAATTTATTGATATCGCTGTCAGATATTTCATAATCGTCATCATCCTCAGACCTTTAAAAACAGATAATTTTCTTAATATCGAAAAGTAACAGGTAAGATTTTTAAATAAAGGCATTAATTTTTTTCTCAGATTATTTAATATCATCAACAATTTTACAGACGGGAAAAGAAGACAAAAATAAGTAATATCATCATCTCAATAATATAATAGAGTGACTATGATGCTCTAAATAAAAAAAAATCCTTACCATTCAGAGAATGCATTATGTCTTCCAGTAGGTGGAGGAGTATCCAATTCCTCGTCAAACTGAAAATCTAACTCTTCTTTTTCTTGTTCTTTGCTATTCATTTTATGACCACTTGCGCTCTTATTCTTTTCCCTTCCCTTTTCTTTTTCTTTTTCCTTGACAGGCTGCTTCACTCTACGTTTGACCTATTTTAGAAAAAAAAATTAAATTTTATAAAAAAACGTTAAAATAAAAAACTAACAAGTATATATTTAAAAAAATGTAAAATATTTAATATTTTGAAAATATGTTTAATATATTTTATAAATTGTTAATTAATTTAATGACATTTTGATAAATTTAGATTTATTAGATCGAATGTCAGAAGGCTAACCTTCAAACTCCACTTCTCGGATTATTATCCTAATGGCGTTAGCGAATCCTTCTGTTTTTATCTTGCACACTTTCGTTCTTTTAACAAATATTGTAATTTGTCAAATAAAAATTAAAATGTGCATAATATTTATTTAGAGTATTGAATTTACTAATATTTATCATCACTTATTTAAATGCTTCTACTGGATAAATAAATTTAACGTACCTCCTTCCAAGCATGATCTGTGGGTGGCTCAACTTCTCCATTGGTAAGGGGCGGATCAGCTGTAGCCTCCTTTTTTATTTCTTCTATATTTTCTGCAAATGTTACGGTAGGTTCATTTTTTGTAATTTCTTTCTTCACTTTCTTTTCCTCAATTTTCGTTTCATTTTCTTCCTCTCCCACTTCAACTTCCGCTGGTATGGTTTCCAATTGTTGGGTCTTCACAAAAACAGTTGGTACAAATTCTGGTACATCGGGGTTCAAGGTTTCACCCACGGAAAGAATACCCTCTGGGTCACCGATATCGACTATTGGTGCAGTAGTTTGAAGTAATCGAGGAACTGGTGGTGTGGGAATCGAGGACAAAGTTTTGGCCGCAGGGTGAAAATGAGCCTCCATTGGGTGGCCATTTACAGAGTCGGCTTGTGAATTAGATGAAGCCTCGGACGAATCCGAAAATATCGGATTCCCAGCATGGTCGAGTATTGGCCATTTAAGTGGGTCGAATAATGTACGTACCTGAAAATTCATGTTATATTTATTTCTACAGTGGATTATATTTACATATTTACATATTTTATGATGTCATAACAAGCATAGTATTTTTGTTTAATCATTATAATGTTGTTATCATACATATGAATTTATTATATTTCATGTCAGAAGGCTAACCTTCAAACTCCACTTATCGGAATTATTATCCTAATGGCGTTAGCGAATCCTTCTATTTTTTTCTTGCACATATGCGATATTTTAACAAACATTCTATTTGTGAAACATTAAGAGCACTGTGCATAGTATGGAAAAAATATTAATTTATTAGACCTACCCTTTTAAAATCTTCAGACATCTCTAACTTATCTGATTCGCGCATGGCATCTATGACTAGACTAAAATCTGTTGTCATAGACTGTACACGATTGAATGAAGCAATTAGAGTTACAGGTAAGAAACCCTCTGCGTCCATCTTTCGTCTAATGAAGAAATCTCTCAAAAGATTTTCTTCACTGAAATAGTATTCTCTAAAAAGTGTAAGGAAGAAACAAAATTATTTTTAAAAATTATAAGAGCGTTGAACTTAATTTAAATTTGAGTACTTACATTTGCTGTCTTATAAACTTTCTCATAATCTTTTGATTCTCATCTCCTGCACTGTTGTTTGGATCATCATAATAGTACGTTCCCATGAATGGCATTGCATATGGATCGGCACCTCCGTATTTACTCATCTATGCAAAATGATACGATAAAAAAATTAAAAACTGTAACAATTGACTATTCAATTTTTCATGAGAGATGAATTGCTTCAGTTCTACCTTCAATATGAAAGCTCTCATGGAAAATTTCAAGTTTCACCCAATAATTATCATCATGTATTAAACATAACTTTGAATACGAATAGTAATAAAAAATAGGCAATCGATCTTCACCTGCGGTATAATCACCTGAGTATAATCACCACCGTATCCCAAATAATCGGGCCTGTGTCGGTAGCCACCGCGGGACATACCACCACGACCCCTGCCTCGGGCACGGAAACCTCTACCACGGCTACCGCGGTAATTGTTAGGATAAGTGGTTCTATCGTAATCCCTGTCTCTCCAATTCTCATCTTCTGATACGAAAAATGATTAATTTACATATGTGAATTAAATATTAAAATTTGTTGATTTTGAAAAGAATGAAATTACCATTGTGCCTGCTATCTCCATTCTTATCTCTTTGTAAGTGATGTTTTGGAGAGCGTTCCCTCTTCAAACGATTTTTCGATATGTCAATCTGTAGGGGAGTCCACTTTTGCTTGGTAGCTGTAAAAAAAAAAAAAAAATTAAGTATTAATGCATAAAAATAAAAATTTGAAACTGAGTAAAAAAGTACTCTTATCCTGCTATTTTGAAATATTAGTGCAGTAGTTATTATTCATTTCGAAAATTCGAAATTACAGAAAATAAGCTATTATCTAAATTGTCTGGCAATTAACTTTGCGCTTGCCCCGTACATAAACACTAGTCTATTCTACTGAAACTATTTAAAGAATGTAATGACACAATGGGGCTTTGAGATACAATCTACAAAAAAAAGTAATAATCCACTGGTAAATTTTACGTAATCAATCTATAAATATACATACATACTTACGTAAATACGAGACTATTCTAATATTATAAATATTCACATTTTCTTTAGAAAAAACGTAAAAATAGAAATTAATTTGCTAAACAGTCTCATGTAAAAGAGGCTAGTATATTTGTATAATAATATAATTATAATTGCACGAGCAAAGCCCAGCAATCAACGTACTTTTCTTCTTTTTGTCGGTGGTATCCGTATGCTCGTCGCTGTCCTCTTGACAATGATTCTGCTCCTTGTTCTCCTTGCCCTTGTTCTCGGAGGTACCAACGCTGCCCTCCTTTGAGTTGCCGTACTGCTCAATGATTCCATTTTGTTTGGGTGTATTCGTGCTCGGTTTTTTCTATGAAATTTGTAAAAAAAACAGTGGTATGTCAGCAAGAGATAGGATGGAAAATAGTTCCAAGTGATAACAAAGAAACAGTGTTATCGGTAAAAATGTTTATACATCGAGAGACCTACTGCTAATTTTTGTAAATAGTTCAAATGCATAACATTACAAGTAAATTACATTTTTTATTTACAAAATAATTCTATTAAACACTAATATAATTATTTTCAAAAAGACTTTTTTCCTTTATATTTATCCATAAAATGAAAAGATAGTATACTATTTTTCCTCACAACGAGGCCAAAAATGATACATTTTCGTTTTTACGCCAAGCGGGAACGTGGTACTTTCGGCCCGACGTGAGGAAAATACATTTTTTTTACACGAACTATGAATTTTATAAGATAAAGAATTTATAGAAAACATTCGAGTAGTGATTCTATGATTTCGCGGTAGTTCAAAAACACTACATAAATTTTACTGGATAAAGGTAATGCGCGCTAAAATCGACTAGTTAAACCTAAAAGTTATTAAGTAACGCGCGCACATTAGCATAATTAGACGTCAAACATCGCGTTTTACAATATTTCTTTGAATAGCGTCTGCTCGCACTCCCGCTGCGGCTTATGTAAATACGTCATTGCTGTTCATTGAAACTACATGCTTTTAAAATACCTCAAAACTATGTGTATATCATATTCAGAACGAGGAAAACGAGCGATAACACATAACCCGAGCTACCGGAGCTATAATACAACGGCGCGACAACCCGTTTTTCGTCGAGAAGCTCTGTCCGAACGTTCATGCGACGAGGACAGACTTGGTACCACAGCCCCCGCCGATTTCCGTTCGTCATTGAATACATGTATTCTTCGCAAAATCTTTGTCTCTCGCTCGGAGTCAAGGTGGCAGCTCCGGCAGCGACGATTCCGCGGTTTGCTCTAGCTTTGATACACACTCTTTCTCCTCTCTCTCTCTCCCTCTTTTACTTACTCTCACTTTCCGTACAGTCGGACGCCACATTCGCGCTCTCGCGCGACGTCCTTGAGGAAGCGAAAGGAAAGGACGTTCGACGACGTCCGTGGGAATGAGTTTTATAAAGTCGTGCGAGTGTGTGTGTATAGGTATATAACGCGACGCCTATATACATCGAGTATAACTAAATGAGAGAGAGAGAGAGAGAGTGAGAGAGAGAAAAAAAAGGGAAAGAGACCCACCTCTCCTTGAGCGCCCAAAGTCGGCCAGTCTCCGATATCCGTGAAGTCGCTCGCCTGGAAAAATTAGAAAGGGGTTCTTGGTTATTATGTGTCTGTGTTTGTGCACACGATCTTGTTCGTTATATATTTATATTCTTTGTTCAGTCACGATGCGCATCCACCTTCTTCCTGGACCACCACATGACATGTACATGCTAAGTACCACCACCATCACCACCATCACCACGCACGCGCGCGATCAACGCGCAGCCTTCGCCGGTATCGGTGCTGATTCGACGCGGCAAAGGCTTTGTTTTCTGTGTTCTATGCCCTGACAATTAAGATGCTCTTAATAAGCCTAGTTTGTGACCATTATACGTATAAGTGACTGTTATTTATTATTTAAAAAAATGTTAAATATTTGAAATTTTGAAAATATTTGTAGTACTATATTTTATAAATGGTTAATTATTTTAATGGCATTTTCATAAATTTAGATTTATTAGATCGAATGTCAGAAGGCTAACCTTCAAACTCCACTTATCGGAATTATTATCCTAATGGCGTTAGCGAATCCTTCTGTTTTTATCTTGCACACTTTCGTTCTTTTAACAAATAATATTGTAATTTGTCAAATAAAAATTGAAATGTGCATAATTTAGAGTATTGAATTTACTAATATTTATTATCACTAATTTAAAAGCGTAAATTAAATTTAATAGTTTCAAAATGAGTAATCATTAGAATACTACTTCAATTCAATCTTAATAATCGAATATGTTCTAATGTATTGATTGAGGATCGATACTTCCTAATGACTTGTAAATAGAAAATATGGACGTGCATCGCTGCACTAAATTTTTTTAAATATTAGATGGCCGACCATCGCCTCAGTCATCGGATTTATCATCCTACTGGTGATAGCGAATCTTGCCGTCTTATGGGGCATGAGTGGATAATTCTGAACAATAATTATGACCGTTCAAAATGTCAATTGTACTCGTACATCGAATCATGCAAGTTTTTAAATAAAATTCAACTAAAATTTAAAATTACTTTGACATTTTTTCTGTTTTGTTTATTCCTCTTACTTTTCTTGGTCCTGCTAGAATGATATTCCAAGCATTTTTCTTTTGTTTGATCCACTCGTTTTTTATTTTTGTCATTCCTTTTTCTCTTATGTTTAATTCTTTACAATTATCGTTTATTTTTGCAATTTATTCTTTCTTTTTCATCGTCATCTTTCTCTTTTTCGTTAACGTCTCCTTCTTTCTTATTTATATTTTCTTTTTTCTTATTTGCGTTTATTTGGTTATTAATTACATCTCTTTCATTATCAATTCCATTTTTTTCTCTACCAATTATATTTTTTTCTTCACAAGTTACATCTCTTTCTATATCAGTTACGTCTCTGTTTTTATCAATTATATCTTTTTCTGTATTAATTAAATCTTATTGTTGGTCAAAAACAGATTTTTTTATATCAGTTACATCCTTTTCTTTACCAGTTACATTTTTGTCTCTACCAGTTATATTTTTTTCTTTATCAGTTACACTTTTTTCTTCACCAGTTACTTCTTTTTCTAAGGTAAGTCGGGGTAATTCGGCCACTTCGCTAATTCGATCATGTGTTCTAGTTCGCTATTTTTACTTATTCAAAAGTTTAAATAATTGATATCGCTAGCTTCCAAGTATCAAAAATATACGTTTTGTACAGTTTTTAATTGTTTAAAAATGATCACTACATTGTTATGCAAGTTTCTATTCTC
>UXGD01003435.1:0-20480 GCA_900474315.1 Torymus auratus | reverse complement strand
GCTAATACGTATACAAAGTTGTATTACTGTGCTTCTACTTTTTTTTTATTATACTAATATAAAAAGTTAAAAGTTCTCTGAATTTGCTCATATACCGGTGGATCATGAAATAATTTACAGATGGTATATTTTATTGATTATTCTTCACGAAACATACAGCCCGAGGAAAATACGTCATGATTTATTCTCTTAATATTTTAGGTATTTTCTTTTGGAAAATTCATTTAGCATTAGTCATAAGAATAATTTTCTAGTAATTGTCTTTATTCGATTTCCATTAAGAAAATAACAAAAATGCTGCGTGTAATTGTAACTTTTGTATAATGGTGATATATTCTTACGTTATAGTAATTCTAAAAGAATATGCGTATTTTTGAACTATATTTAACTTTAGTAGTATTGTAATACTGCAAATTTCCACAATTTCTAATATATTTTTATTGAGTTTTGTTTTATAAAATCTAAATCTTTTATGACTTATAATGCTAGGCCTAAACGATTAAAAAAGTTGAAAATTTTAGTTGAAAAGACTAACGTTTCAATCCTAGATACCAACTTCTTAACTTATCTTTTTCTTAAGAATTATGTTTGAGTTGAAATAAAGTAAAAAATAATGGAGTAAAGAAGGATGAGGACAATAATAAATGGTAAATAATAGAACAACACAGATCAATTAGTGTCCGTATGAAAAATGTTTTATTAAAAAATGTTTTCCATGCTACAACATCGGAGTACCATCGTCATCTAATTTGCTGACGTCGTAACAGTACAAAAATGGCATTTTTACAAGATGTCCAAGCTTACGTGACTAAAGTATTCCAATCAGCAACCGGATTTTTATTTTCCTTTTCATTTTTCCCAACAAAAAAACTCTTCCTTTTATTTTTTTTCCATCCCCGTTCCGGGCGCTCCTCTATAAGTAATTGCGCGCGCACACGCATCTGTCGAACAATCAACCAGCGCGCGAGCGCGCGCACGTGGAGGAAGCCGCGCTGCCGTCCAGAAACAACGCAGTGACGATCCCATCGTCGAGTGTTATTTACCTTTGCACAAACGTTTCTCTCGTCTTATTATTTTTCCCTAAAACTTTACTAGTCCTCGTTTAAGCTCCGCTTTTCTAGCTACGTTTTCTTATTTACGTCTCGAGGGGGCTAAGTCGAGACAGCTAAGAGGTCGCGAAAAACTGCGATATGCTGCGGTTCACGCGGACTTTGCTTTTCCCCCGTGGATGAGACTGACGCTAAGTGTAAATACTATAGTTCGTTGAGGAGTCAGTTTTACTTTGTCTTTTAGAAAATTTTCCAAGCTCGCATTACATATCGTATATAGTGGCGGGTATAAATTCCACGAAAATATATAGAACAGAGAATTTTCCTCATTGGGGAAAGTCCACGGACCGCCAGCATCGTGTGTTTTTTCGCGTATCAAGGTGATGCATCTGCTTCGTTTTAACAAGTGCAGTTTCGTCCATGAATTCTTTCTTTATTTTATTTGTGTTTGTTGTATTTTTTTTTATAGTCGCAATGTTATTTCATTAGAAATATATAATTATGTAATATTCGGGCGAAAAATGGCGAAAGGACATTTTTGCCGGGCGCGCGAGAGCCGCTAAAAACTACAATTGTGACTAATAAAAGGAAAACAGATGCACAACCTTTCAATCAGTCACTCGTTCTCTTCTACTATACTTTTATAAGACGACGGCCAGAGGAATCCCGGGATATCATTGTACTCCTTCCGTTCATTTTCGTTTCCGTTTGTTTTTATTTACTTTTTTTTTCGTCAGCTGCCAAGCTACATAATTATAAGTACGTACTCGGACAAAAACGATCGTCGCTAAGCATTTGCACTCGGGCAAATTAAAAGCAAAATGTGTCTCGCCGCGTATACTTCTTTCGTTTTGCATCCGGACTTAGATTCTGTGTGTTTCAGTGTTACAATACTGGGGTGGAAGGGTGAGTGGGTGTCTCGTGTTTTTCATCGTGTCGATAAAATCCACATATGTAAATACAGCGGTTTCGATGTACTTCTGGTTGACAAGGTGGGAAAGAAGTCGGAAAAACAGAAAGAAAAGTAAGTAAAGTACAATTCTTCGGCGTGTAAAAAGAGATACGAAGTACAATTACTCTACATTGCTTTACATTCGATGAACTGAAACGTTTAGTTCATTGCTTTAAACGTAATCTATTGCAAAATTTTTCTCATCAATTGTGTATTTTTCTTAGAAGTAATTTTCTTACAACATTAACTTAAGTTAAAAATAAGTCGAGAGATCATAACTGCATTCGTATCTCTCCGATGAGTGAAGTACACAACTGCGTTTGATTTTGCCGAGGAAATAAAGCTTTATAAAGTGGCGATAACCGGATGCCTCCATCAAGGAGGCTCGCGAATAAAAATTCATTTGATTTTTTTTCAATCGTTTTTTAGTTTATTCGCTTTGCTCGTTTAGGCCCCGCCTTGGACAAAGTATATTTGATCATTGGGATCTTCATGCACAATCATATTATGCTCCTCAAAAGAAACTCGAGACGGAAAAAGGTTGATATCATTTCGAAAGATTGATGCCTCTACTATTTTTAGTCGTTTCCGAACGATAATTCTTGAAAAGCTCATTTCTTTTTATCAATATATAAAAACAAATGCAACTTGTACACGAAATATCCTAAATAATTATAAAAACTATACACTATGCCGCAAGATTTTAATTAAATTTTAATTTATTGGCAATCGCATTATTTGGAATTTTTGACTTCTCAGAAAAAGGCATTAGACTCGTAAAATAGATTTGTATACAGTCAAACACTGAACAGTAAATTTAATTCTACCATTTGCACATTAAATTCCACATTGCCGCTTTATTGTGCCTACATAATCACAAGCCAAATTTCGTAAATTTCGAGTATTTACAGTACTTTCATTTTTCTTTTAAAAAAATCAGTCCTCTTGATCAATTCAATGTAATTTACTATCAATTTTGAGTGTTTTTGTAGTGCGGTAGCCACTTTTAAAAAAGGCAAATTTAACTTACATACAATCGCGAATCTTAAGTACTATTAAAAGAAATTGCGAAAAAAAATTTTATTTAAAAAAGATCATTAGATACCACCGTAAGAAATATTTTGCTTATCAATTCTATAGCATTAAAAATAAATTTGAAATAAAATAATTCTTTAGAGACGCCTAACGATTTCTTTAATAACAAATGCAGTTGCACATCAAAGTCTTAGAGTTCTCAAATATCGAAAAATAAACAAAATTAGATAAAAATCGTCGAAAATCAGTCGAGCAATAATTTGCTTACACAAGTCATATTTCAATCGGAAAATTTTCATCACACTCAGAAAAATCAATCTTTCAAAACAACAAAGTTGACTGTTGACTCTCGATCCTTCTTACGAAAATCAAAAAACGTAAATTAAATCATGCTCGTGCGAACGTTATGGTTTTATGGACCTAAGTTAATTAGACATACAATTAAAAGTGTAATGTAACGTATAATTATCGTAAACGACTACCTATTTACGTGACATATTACAAAAATGTATCGATTGACTAGCTTTTGATAAAATTATCCTCCGTGGATATCGCAATGTTAGACAGTGCTTATTGAAATATTGCTTGATACGTAAAAGCTCGACACGACTCTCTTTTGTTTTGGTCTTCTTTTTTTTTGCTTTAAAAACGTAGACGAATAGATTTCAATTTTTTCAAAAGTAATTTTTGGATTAAATACACTTATTACTGCGGCAAAAGTATTTTGTAAAAATACAAAACGTATCTTCCCAATATTTTTTGCCTTAATGATTGTGTTTTCATAGAATAATGCAATAATAAAAAAATTACTTATTTATAAGTTTATCTTTCAAATTTAAACAACAATTTAGTAAAATATTATTTAACATCATAAGTTTTTATTTATTAAAATGTGTGTTAAAAGTCAACATTGAAATAAAGCTAGAAAATATTCAGAATGTAATTATTATGAAAAATAAGAATTTTAAAATTTAATCAAATTGCACATAATTATCGAAGAATCTTGCATACTTCACTTAATAACAGTTTTTGCACTAGCAGAATTCTTACACTACATCGAAAATATACGAAAGACAGTCGCAAAGAGCCTTAACGTTCTTTCAAATTATACAATTGTTTACGGGGTGTAAAATGTTTTGTGTTTGTGTGTGTTTACATTGATCAACCTATCGATGAGGCAAACACTGCTTCGGAGCCAGTCATCGAAGGGTCTTCCTTTCTTACATAATCGGCTTTTGCCACGCATTTTCTCATGTAGTCTTACATCAATTAATCACCTAATACAGTGTATTTAGCGCTATTCATATAATCGTTACAATCTTGTTTATTTTTACGCGTAAAATCTTAACGTACTACAAAGTACTTGCGCTATATTCGATACCTCGCTTTCTATAAAGTTCATTATTATTTTTTACCGGGCGCACTATATCGTGCACCCTCGTTACATCTCTCGTTCTCTCTCCTTTTCTTTCGCATCTACTAGCTTTTCTCGTGCCGCTATCTCGATCTTTTACAAGCATTATTCATTTTTTTAACATCCCTTTCATTTTCCGTTTTTTCTGCAGTCTTCCAATTGTTGCATTCACGCGCACGCAGAACGTACCTTCACAAAAATGTCCGGCTACGGGAAAGCGTTATGGTAATTTTTGCTATTCCTGTTTTTCGCATAGAACAATGTCCTCGCAACCCGTTGCCTCACTCGGTCTTCTAACTTTTTGCTAGAGTTCTCTCGTTGAAACGCGTGAAAATGTCAGTCTTTTATTGTTTATACGTTAATTAAGAGTAATTAATTTTAATCTTACAGTTAGTAGGGCTTCAACAGTTCGAAAGGCGCTTTTGACTTTTTTTTAACTTCTCTTGTCGAATTTTTCATTTAATTTTTCATTTTTTATTCCTAATCTTTCGATCAAGCGCTATCGTAAACAGCTCGCGAAAAATTCACGAGAAAATGTATGCTTTTGTATAATCCTAAGCCACAGATTTCGATGTTACTTTCGATCCATCAAATACAAGTTTCTCGCTAAGCAAGTGCATTCACGCATGAACTATTTGCTCAAGAATTTGAGAGAATTTCACATGGACGTTTCATTTCAAAGAAAATTATAACAATATAGAATTCGTGATGCATCTTGTCGTATCCTTAAAACTTCATTTATGTGATGCTTTTTCATTTTTTTACAATGAGTGAAGCTAAAAGGTTCCGGTTTGCTAGTTTGATAATATGACGATTAATGAGATGTTTGAAACTTTGTTACCTAAACACCCGTAACAAGTAAAACAAAGATATATATATACAATTTTAAATGTAGATTCACTTTCAGCGAACCTTGGAAATGCACAAAAGATAAAATACAATGAAATTTCCCAGTACATTCAAAACGTGATTTTTCAATTCTAGATATTAGAAACTATGTGTTCCTTATAAACAATAAATTTTACTTTGAAGTTACTATCTATCCCCAGCTATAAGTTCTAAAATAACACAATGATTATAGCGCAATGAATTTTCTAATAAAGTAAAAGTCAAATTCACGTAACGAAGGAACCATTAAATGTTCTACTAATTTAAATAGAAAATGTCACCTTAAATGCTCTGGAAAACCATAAAAAAAAAAAGAAAGCGAAGTCGCGAAATCTGTGCAGAAACTACAAAGCATACATGTACAATGCGATTCTCCATTATTTCTTTCATTTTTATAAGACGTTTACAACTTACGTTATATATATATAATATAATCCTGCGACGGAGCTCCAATGAAAAATATACAATTATGAGAATAAACACGCAACGCGCGCGCCGTGCTGCTGGTGCCGCACTATTTTCCCCCAGCACGCGAATATATATGAATCACAGACCTGCGCCGTGCGCTTAGCTCGACTCGATCGTCACGCCATTTTCTCGGGGTAAATAATACATATATATATAAATATATATATATGCGAATATTTATTTTATCGTTATACGATTCTTCGCTGCGTACAACGCAGACCATTTTTTTTCTTTGTATACCATTTTGCGCGTGACTAAGAGCTTGAAAAATCCACATCACTTTTTAATTCAGCTTTTAAAAATCAAGCTAGGATGATGTTATTCTAACGCTTTTCATATCATTTTTAGGTTTCTAATAACAAGAAGTATTTCATTTTTTAATTTAAAATATTGTGACATGTAACGTTAAGTGAGCTCTTAGTTTAAATTTGGGATAGATATATAGACAAAAATAAGTTGTGTTTGTGCGTCGGTTATAAAAAACCTAAAAACTCTATGAAAAGATATCAGTATAAATGTTACTAAATATTGTCTCTCTTCATTTAATTTTTTGCGTATAATAGTATAAGTACGCAAAAATCAACACTATTTTAAATTTTTCAAAGCATTAGTCACGTTTTTTAATATATTAATTATTTTTGCACTAAACAGTACCAGAATCATTGCACTAGTTCCTTACTCCGAGAAATTTGCTGTATACGACACGATGTACATCAAGTACACACATTGACGAAATAAAATTGACCAAAGCAGTTACAATATATATATAATATGCATATCGGGTTTCGTCATCGTTACTAAGGTGATCGAATAAAGCTAGGCGCAGGAACGAGGTCACAAACTGTTCTACATCAGAAATGACGAAAAGATGTATGTATCGTTTACCTTTGAGAGAATCTCGATAGACAGAGCAATGCAAGTAAAACCGTGTCTTCATGCTTTCGGAGTGGTTAAAAAAATTAATTAATTCAGTCCATCCGATAAAAAAGGGAAAAAATAATAATAAACGAAAATTACATTATATTAGAGTATGATGCTTGAGAGCATAAAATCAGAAAAATTCCATTTCCCGAAATGGATAACACAAAAACAATATTGCAAGTGTATCGCATGGTTTACCGTTTTTTTTAAACATTCGTACATTCAGTCCATCACAAAAAAAGAATCTTGCACACTCTAATTCGCAATCACAATTTCTCCTACTTTTTTCACCTGATGCGATCCTTAAAAAGTTTTCTAATAATATGTGTATATATATATAATATATTCGTGTATATAATATATTTTATGAATATTATTGATTAAGTAAATACTAAAGGAAAGAATCTATCTTTCTAGTAGCATTTGGCTTGCCAAATTCTGTCAGTTTTATATAAATAGCATTAAACGTTTATTAGCACTTAGGACTCGAGGGATTATTGTCGCTCTGTTTTTTCTACGGTTGAGTTCACATTCTCAGTTGAGATCCAAGTCTTTATGTAAATAGATTAGCACATGTCATGTTACTCGGCTATTTGAAAAGCCAAAAAACATATTTGTCCATGACAATAATCACCCGAGAGTCCTAGCGATAGATAAGGTCCTTTATTAAAGACATAAGCACTAAAACCTTAGCGAAAAAGCAAGAGTAAACTTTTTCACAAAATTTTATTTCAATCTTTTAAATCTGATCAAGTCATGGAGACAACAAATTTACTCTCGTCCCCTGTTAATATTTTTTTTTCTTTTTTTTTCAAATGGCTCGTAGCTTATATTTTTAATTTTAGACTTATAGCCTGTATTTTTTACTTAAATTAAAATAAAACCTTAAAAATTATGAGAATATGATTCTTTTTTGCTTTTTTTCTAATCATTTTCGGAATATCAATTAATAAAAAACATTGATATTTTTAAGTGCGCTAAATAACTCGCAGAGTTCATGCGCATAGAGAAAATATGTAAGAACAGTACATGCAAATTGGTTAAACTCCTTCCCAGTGACTAAAAAAGTATAAAAATGAGGAATGTTTTTCATTAATTGATATCATTTTCTTATCAATCCTTCGACAGAATCGTCATTTTTGGTCAACTGCGGACCTGCAATTTATATGTAGTTTTTTAAAACTTATACGTTATTCTCTATCGCACACGATCTATATTATACAGTGTTTGTCTCTAATGCCGGACAGTTGAATTTATATGAGAATACATGTGCTGTGCTTATTTGTTCCGTCTTTTAATTTCCTTTTTTTTTCGTATTTCTCCGTTTAATCTTCGTCGTCGAAAAATTATAAAAATAGCGCTAACCTGCTGCGTAAAAATGTGTGGTTGACAATACAAATGCAGTGCCACGCATCGTTTATATCGAGCAAACTGAGATTTTTAGGCCTCGCCAAAGCCACCGATGGCCTGTTCAGTCATACGCAAACACAGCGATTCCAAGCGTGAGTTTATTTCCGGCTCCGTCGTCTCAGTTGCGCTGCTCGAGTGCCCGAGGAAGTTGTCTCTTGGTGCACTGTAGGTGCGCTGCAGAGTTCTCTGCAATTGCTGCAATTACACTCTTATGAGCTTATGAAAGTTTGTGTATAAAAATGACTAATTATGTAAATAAATACCGAAATTAAATAATCTAAGCAAAGTTTGAAAAGTAATAAGAAATATTTTTTATATATTAGAATTAAAAAAAAGAAAAAAAATCAATATATAAATATATATATACATAAAATCTTAAATCTATAAAACGAATAACATATAAGATCACCTGCATGAGTCTCCATAAATAACAATGTAAATCATCAATTTTAATGAAACAGTTATTTTATACAAAGATTAATATTTTATCTCATATACTGATGCGAATTTCATAAGAAAATGATCACGTATATAAATTTGCGAAAACTGTTTTTAAAGAAACAAAAAGATAAAATTAAAGTAAAATAACAGCAAAACGATAATGTAATATAACAGCAAAACGATAATGTAACATAACATTATTTGACCTTGATTCAACCTATTCCTTAAAGCTATTGAACTATCTTAGCGCCTTTTTTGAAGCCTTTGAAAGTTAATATTTTTCTTTATTTTGTTAGGTCCTATATATTTTATTAACGAACCTCTAAACTTGTTTCCTGGAGGCTGGGTCGCTTTTCGGGAGCCTGGACCGGCTGGAGATTGCTTTGATTGGATGATTGATTGGAACTCGATTGCAGATATGGAGTTGATATACTGTTTCTATGCGGTGTAACCATAAAGTTGTTTGAAGACTTGGTATTGCTTATGTGACCCAGATTTAAACTAGGTTTTCGGTTGTGTTGCTGGGAATTACTATATCGTCTATTGAAGAACGCATGATTATGCTGCCATCTAAAAAATTGTAATGAATTTAATAATAGCTAAAGAATACTAAAAAAAGTTATGTTTTCCATTACTTTTTACTTATTAAGTTATACTTATATAATTAAAATTTTTTAATAAACGTTATCTATTTACTTTATTCTATAATATAAATTAAAAGCTAAAATATATCTCACTTAGGAGTGGGTCTAGGATTGCCCAAACGACTGCGCCATTGTTGCACTTTTTCCTTCTGGCTAATTGTAAAGCAATCATGTTGCAACACCTTTTCAAGGATTGCTATGCATGAACACAAGACTGCATCATCTACACTTTCCAAAGCCAGTCTACTACATACTAATGTAAAAATAAAGAATATAAGAATGAGATTCTGTATATGATCATCAGTAATAAGTTATTATATTTCCTTTACTAACATTTGCCAAGAACTTTGGTAAATTGCATTGGTATATCCTGAGCATCATTTTCCTGGCTAGGTTTTAAAGGCGTTGCTAATACGGATTTAAGCTCATCCAGAGTACTAACTAGCAATGGCTTTTGACCAAACGACGAAGACTGGTTTGTCTCTCGTTGTGGCTGCACCAGATCCTTTTCCAGGTTCAGCAGTGTTTGGTAGCGCTGCTGCAATTTGGCAATCGACAGGGCGAGCTTATGTCGCGCACCTTTAGTTACGCCCTGCTCAGCGAGACGATCTTCAGTGAGCTCAAGCATTTCCTCATAAGACAAATTACTAAAGAGGTAGCTGTATTTATGGAGACGTAGCGTTTTCAACCATGAAGGAACATCTACACGTATGACAAATTATGAATCATATTACGATGTGATTCAAGTATAATTTAATGAAATTGACAATAAATGGCAATTGCCAATACTAACCTCGCATTCCTGTACTTAAAGGTCGAGAAGGAGCTTCATCTAGGCGACCCTCACTACCACTACTAGCACATGAGCTTTGGGGGCTGAGAGGACCCAATCCTATCAGAGCAGCTGCTTAAAATAAGAAATAAAATACATTAGATTAGTGTAATTAATATGTCACAAATAATTTGCATGTAAAAGAATACTTGAAAACTTACTGGAATGATCGCCTGAGACACTGAAACTTCGTGCCTTGTGTCTTGTTGACATATTGGAATTGCCACTACGTTCAATAATCTCAGGCTGATGTGATGATGCTACCGGAGGTGTTAAGCTATTGGAACGTCTTTGACGAGTAACTGGGAGTTGAAATTGAAAATTGAATGGTGTTCCACTTTGTGTAGTGTAAGCCTGAGACATGTGATCATTTTGCTTTACATTCTTCTGCCATGCAGCATCCCATCTGAATTTAAAAATATTTTAGAAAATTAATTTTTATATTAAAGAATGAAATGAACCTATATAAAAATAAGTTTTGTCAAACACTCACCTAATTGGTGTATTAGTATTGGTATACTCTTCAATATTATGAGTTGGCTGTGGATTACTAATTCTATCTTCAAGTTGTTTAAGCCATTGGGTAAGTGTACGTCTGTCCTGACTAGTAATAGCAGGATGAATGAGAGTGTAGCTAAGTAATTGCTGTGTTTGCTCTGTATATTGACCAGTAGATACACAATGACTGATCAATTCAGGTATGACCAATAAATAGCATTGTTTACATTCAACATTTCCTGGTCTAAGAAGGGGAAGGTGAGTAAGTAGCTGGTTAATAGCAACTTCTGTTGACTCCGATAACAGTGAGTTAATAAAAGCTGTAATGTACATAATATTGTAACTATCTAGTTAACAGAGAAATTTATACTTATGTTTAATTTTACTCCATATTCTTTATAAAATCTTGATGCAATTTTAAATGTTTATTGAAATAATTTATAATATAATAGTAATAATAATAATAATAAGTTTTGGTATTAAAAAAAATAAATAATTTATTTTTATGGTTAAAGTTAATATGTTATTCTTATATTGTATTTTAAATTGCATTGTTTTTAATGTATTTAATTTCAGCAAATTCTTCCAATGTTTTATATTATTTGTATTCAAATAGTATGCTAATATTTAATACATTTTTTAGTTGATTATCTTATTAATGATATGTACTGAATAAATTCATATACTTTTATTACAAAACAATTATGTAAAAACCTACAACAATACTCCAAAGGAAATTTAAAGATTTAAAAAAAAAAAAAAATCTACTCTGCATTTGATTGATTTTAAAGTTCATAGATTAAAATGTAATTTACATCAAAATGTTTTAACATGTATATCTCACCAGGATTGTTAGCATTCAGTTCTTGCGAGTCCAGCTCTGAGACTGAGTGCAGAGAGTGCTGAACAGCCTGTGCAAGAAAACGAGCTTGAACGGCTGGAATTCGTCTCAATAAGGCATACAGTACAACTGTCTGCTCGCACTCATTCCACTGAGAAAAGACTCTTGTCAGTTCGCCCACCTGTTCACAAAATAGAGCTCCTGGAGACCACTTCATCTTGCACAACCAAGCTGTAACAATAATAATTTATAAATCATTACATAATTATTAATTTTATAAATTATAAGCTATTATAATTTATATAGAATGATTTAGTTTAACCATTAATTAATAATTCTTTTTTTAACTTGTTTCTGTCATTAATAAATACAAATAATATGAAGAATATCAAATATTTTGATTGATATATTGAAAATTGCGCTAATTAACAAATAAAATTAAAATTATGTTAAAATAACTAAATGTTGATAAATATATTTATATTAATATATGATACATTTCAGTAAATAATAGTAAACAAATAAAGATGGTTTAGTAAAAGATAAATATACTGGATATTCCACATTTCTCAAAATATAAATTAGCACAGATTTCATCTAGATAAAAAAAAAAAAATCTATATGAAAAGAACGCTAGTAATAGACACTAATTAGGATGTATTATCACTAGCAGTACTTAATAACACAAATAAAGATCTAATTATCATACAATGATGACATAAGATACCAATTAAAATCAATGTAACCAATGCAAGAGGCAACGACTTTATTTATAGGCACATAAATATGTAATTGAAAATAACTATTCACATTTGAAAAATCAGCATATGTATTATAATTCATTTGAATAATGGAGTAAAATTTTGGAGCACACTCAAAATAGCATGCACCAAAGGATCTGCACTGAAACTGTTTAGGCAGAGATAAAAATATATTTTTCTCTTAAATTGTGCTATAAATACTCTATGATGTATTCATGAATCAAAACAAGTATAAAACTACTCCTCATAACGGTTGCTTGGAACGTCTAGAGACTTTGCAAAAACAAGTTTCCAAAACAGTCTGACGGATTCCTGAAATTCTTGCAAAATGATTCAATTTGATAGAGGTAATTTATAGCTGGTGTATAGGCAGAGACAACCAGATCTTGCCTGGGCCCATGTTTATTCATGAGAGAATTCAACTCTCATTTCCTCTGTATCGAATGACTCGGTGCTAAAATGAGTGGACAATTGTGTAACAGGGGCATCGAGAGAAAGAGCCTACATCAAAACAAGCCCGCCCATCTCGAAATCCAGGCGCAGCGCGACGCGCGAATACATGCACGCATACACACTCTATAGAGCATTCCTGGACCTACCTCAAAATGCTAGACGCTCTCTCTATCTTTCTCTCCTATTCACGGGTCCGCACCGCAGGCCTTTTACAGAGCGCACGAGAGGAGGAACGGGTTCTCGCCGATTCCATCTCTATCGGAAGCCATAACGAGCGAGAGGGAGAGCAGAAAGAAATAGCGAGTATGTGTGTATATATATCCTCCGTATTCACCTCTGTATATACACCTGCACACGCGGTAGACTAGACACACGGTGACGACGATATTACGCGCACGCGAATGAAGACACGCCTTCGTTCGTAGGCATACCTGTGCTCGGGCGCGCGAGATAAGTAGACGAAGAGAGAAAAGACGGGCCGCGAGCCTCGAAATATAAGTATAGTATATAATAATGTTGAAGGGGCGCACACTACTGCTGCTGCAGGAGAGCCGCTGTCGCCGTCGTGCTTTCGAGCGCGCGCGGCGCGGTGTTTTCTTATCGGTGTCTTTCTCTCTCCTTCGTCTATGGATATAAATATATACGCAAGCGTGTATAGAATATAGCAGTCCGCTGTTGCTTTCTTTCTCCCTCTCTTGCTCCGTTCGCGAATCGCGGATTGCGTACACGCATGGATAAACACATAACTATATACCTATATGTTAGAATGTTTTTTAGCGAGCCGCGTGCGCATGTGTGCATTATTTGTGTGCGGCGGGAAATCGTGACTGTAGCGTGACGTTGAGTGACGTCGCGAAACGATTCGTTCGGAAAAGGCGCGAAAATCTGAATGGAAATTGTAAGGTGTAGTTCTAAACGATATTGGGATTCATTCTGATCATATCGTACTGTTTATATAATGATAAACTATTTTTTTTATATAATGATGATGAGAAACTATATAATATGAATAATAAGATATTGATAATAATTAAGTATCGACGTATGTAAAATTATTAGAAAAAAATTAATAATGTTATCTCTTTATATCATCTTAAAATTAAACTTAAAATTATATATAAAATTTTACTTTTAAAAAATAAGGAATTTTACCCATAAACAATGTTGGCGTCGTGGGTATTTTAATAAAATAGTCAGCAAATGGATTTTTGGTCGTCATGGTTTCGTTCATTGGTGTTCGTGTTTTCTGTTCCTGTATCGCCGCAAAAGATTAATTATCAGTGTTATTTGTGAGAGTATTATGAGTACATATTTTGTAATTGAACATTTTTGGAAGTCAATTTTTACGAGTATTAATGAATAAATTTGACAAGTTTTGAATAAAAATCAGTCAAAAAATTGTAAATTTATATAAATTTATTATTCATTATATAGTATATTATAAATGCGGCCTGTCATTCGTAAAAAGTAACTCTATAAAAACATTCGAAACTGTTGTTTATAACTTAAAGTAAGTTGGAGAAAACGTGTAGTCGAGAGTGATTGGAAATGAAATATGAAAAACGATGGGTATCTAATGCCTTTCGTAATTTGTGAGTATATGTAAATGTTTAATGAGTTAGAAATCTGTATTGTCGTCTATACGTTTCCTATTCAGTGAGTAAAAAAAACTAAGTTATCAAGATTAAAAAAGTAGAAAAAAACGGCGTCTAAAAATTTTGGAGTTTGATTTACACACATCAGCTCCAAAATATAATCTTTTATCAGAAATTTTAGTGAAGCACCCCATTAAGAAATCATAAATTAATCATTTGAATATTAATCTATCCCATCTATCAAGTATAAGTCTTGTATTACTATACATTAATTACCGATTACTCAGTTTTTATCTAAAATGGGAAAAAAATTATCGAAGTAGATGTACTCTTGGATCGGATATAACCGAATGATATTCATCCACACATCAATTATGAATTCGTAACCGTTGAACGGACCTAAATCAACGACATCCCCGTCGGCGATCAGGCGACTCTTGCAAAATCCACCTGCCAGTAGTAACATCCGATCGAGGCCGGTCAGCGCCTCACTCTTTCTGTGTCGGTTTTTCTGTCTCTTTCTCGCGCGCATCTTCGCAAACTCGCGCCGCAGTGCCGAAGGACACCACCTCTGCATTCTCTGCCCGTAGCGCAACCTCTCTCGTCCTGCGACGCGGCGGCGGGCGGCGATGGCGTCCACGCCCGCAAAACAAAGAGCCGCCTGCCTCCACCACCATGATATCATGGTAGGTATATTGTGAACGGGGCCTTGACGCGTTGCGTGCGCGCGCATTCGTCTCTCTCTTTCTCGCACGCGAGCAGACATCCTATATGGATAAGGTACCTATATACTTATACACTGTACGCGCTGTGCGCGCGCTTGCGTCTCTTGACCAGCGCAACGGGCCGCGCACCCGGCAGGGTCAAGTTTGTTTACGGAAAATCGTGCCCGGCGCGCGCACTCGCGCCGCTCTTTGGGGGTTGGATAAGAGTATATAGCTGTCTCTCCCCGCACTCGCTCGTTCCCTTGCTGCGCTGCTCCCCTTCGATCGACGACCCCTCGCCGAAAAAAAAGCGCGCGAGGGGAGAGAGAGAGAGAGCGCACGGCGAGAGAGCTTGCATTGGTCTGTCTGTGTGCGTGCGAGCGCGCGCGCGGCGGTGTAGATATATATCGACTCTCTCGAGGACGTTTACCCCGAGCCGCCGCCGCCGCCGCCGGGGGGAGACGCCGAGAGAGAAAGAGAGAGAATGAGGGACGCGCCAGAGAGCGGGAGACGACGCACTTTGTTTACATGGGATCGCGGATGACGATGATGCCGTCCGAGTTGACGGCAGGAGCGGGAAAACAGCCCGGGGATGATGACTGTACTCATGCGAGAGATGGAAATTCAGATAAAGGGTTTTCCATTCGAAATGTGTATAGACGAAGAAGAGCGTGCATATTGCTGAGAACATTGAGAGGAAAGATAGTTAAACGTTAATCGATATTATCGACACGTAAACAAGGGCGAGCGCCTGTGTAAGGCTTGCAGAGGAAACGGAGCAGAAAGGCGCTATACTACTACTGGCGCGCTCCGAAATAAACAAAACAAACGCCCGCTCGCTCGAATTCGAAATGCCTCGGCGGCTATCTTATAAGGCTCGCGCCAACCGTTTCTATACTTGCCGATGCGGGAACGTATAACGGACGTATCCCCCGTGCACAACAATATCGGAGTAATGTTCTAATAACTATACCTCTCCCGGAGGATGGAGCAAGACGAGGGAGGAAGAGAAAAAAAATCCATGCTCTCCTACCTGCACAGCTTATCCGCGCACCGGGAACCCCAAACAATACGTCGCCGCCGCCACCACCACCTCTTCTCCCACGGGACTTTTCTTCCTCACAACAACAACAACAACAACGCAGTAAAAGAGAGTGATTGTGTATATAACCGAAGATCGGAGCAATGAGAAAAGCACAGAACGGGAAGGAGAGAAGACGAAAAACGCGTGCCGTGCTGCACGGTGCACGCACTCGCTCTATCTCCGGTTGCTGCTGCTGGCGTCGTCGGGCGAGACGCGCGCTCGCGCGGTGATAAGGGGGGCGGAGGAGGCAGGCCGGTGGTGGGGGCCCCGCGAGTATAGCGCGCTGCTCGAAAGGGCAATGAAACCATCGCCGCGCGAGCTACCGCTGTCCTTGTCTCCCGCGAGCGAGTATAAGTATATGTAAGAGAGCGAGAGAGCGCGTTGCTTCTCCGCGTTTTCGGAGCGACGACGACGACTGCGACTTTTTCCGTGTATATAGGTGCATCTCGTATAGGGAGGGGGAGGGAGAGTATGCATGTGTGTGTCGGGATATGTTGCGTCGTAGGTGACAAAGGGGCCGGCGGTGGATGCGTGGTTTTTCATTTTTTTTCGTGGAGGTGTGGGTGGAGAGGTGCGCGACGATGAGCGGGGAAGAGGAGAGAGATGAATGAACCGAGTGTGGGTGCAGAAAAAGAGAAAGAGAGCGGTATAAACACGTATATATGCACCGGCGCGTTCGTCGGTGTGTTTATGTTAATCTTTGCGAGGGGCGAGCCGAGCTCGGTTGAGGAAAAATTCGGAGCCTTCAATGGGAGATATTCGGTTTTGTCGAGATAAATGATGATGAGAGCTGATTCTATCCTGGAATACAAGAGAATTCGTTGACCGCACAGCAAAGTGCGATTATGTATACACACAGATCCTGTGAATAGCTATTATACACCGAGGGAAAACTGGTGTTATTGTCCTTTAAAAGCCGGCCGTGGAGGGGGAGGACAGGGGAGACAGAGAGAGAGAGAGAGGAAGATAAGCGCAGCGCGCGACCCTCTCCGGCATTCCAGAGACCGACCTCTCGACTCCGAAACTCCATTATATTCTCACCCAAATTTATTCCATACGCGTAATACATACATATATATTCGAAACGGAGAGGAGCCAGACGGATAGCCGCTGTGTCGAACATCGCTCTCGCTCTCTCTCCTTCTCACGCGCGGCCATTGCGGACTGTATAGCTGTACACAACAAACGTCGCTGTCTCCCTCTCTCTTGTACGCGCGAGTCACGCGTGCGTGCAGCGGGACGAAAATAGACTTCCTGCGCGCGAGAGTTCGGGGCATAAGTACATGCAGGGGAGAGAAAGGGAGAAAAAAGGGATTCGCGTAGGTAGGTACGTAGAATCACAGAGTTCGCTGCCTCGCCTGCTGGCGCAAGCAGAAGCAGAAGAAGAGGGCAATGTTGTGATAATGCTTACGGATTGCGGCGAGCTGTACCTCACTCACTCCTTATCTAATATCCTCTGCGAGTAGGATCTGCGGGTGGTGCGGAGATTACGTCTGCGACCGCAGCATCTTCCTCGCGTCTGACCACTTCTCTTTCTCTAATCACTTCCTCGCCTCCGATGCAATTGCTGCAGGATGCGACGACGGAGACACAACTCTGTGCTCTTTGCGGGCTCGGCTCTTGCTCGCGCACGCGGTGTGTACGAGACTGCGCCGCTCTGTAGAGGAGAGCAGTGTACGTGACCGATGGAGCGAGACAGACGTATATTATATGTATATATATATACGAGAACGCGGCGACTTCTCTCTCTCTTCTGTGTTTGGATGGGAGTACAATATGTACGGCTAGTATCCTGCGGCGCGATTCGTGTGTGTAACATGTGTGTGAGAGAGAACATGGGGGAGGGTGCGAGCGGCGAGTCGCGAAGGGGGGAAGGTTTGTGACTGGGGAAGAATGACGCGTACTATGACAGTCGCGAAGAGTGCGATAGTATTCAAATTTCGAATACATGATGAAATTTTAAAATTAGATTCACCAACTATAGTCGTACAAAAACTTACTTAAGTAATATAATCGAGAGTTGATTTCAGATACATTTGGGAGATTAGGAGCGTGCGTGACGATTGAAATTTTTGTAAAGCTTTAATGCCTATTGCATGCAATTTTTTAAATAGTACTTCGTTGTCAATTTGAATGCCTCCTCTAGAGAAAAGCTGCATGTTTGAAATAAAGCTATACAAGCAAGTACTTGAGCGCAAGAAAACGATTGAAAATGTCTAAGAAAATCGTGTCATTTTCAACATTTTTTTTTTCTTAAAAACTTCAAATTAAGGATTTTCAACATAAATATATATATATAAAATACAATTTTTAATACAATGAGGTTGTGTATTCTCAATTACACTACATTACTTTCTAAAAAGAAATGATTCAATTCATACTTACGTATTAAATATTACATTTTTTCAAAATTTTTATTGTAAACAGTAACAATTTAATTTAATAAACAACGGATAAAAAATTTTATTTTACAAGTTATATACATAGTGTAGATATGAATTTTACATATCTATTATCAAAACGATACTTTTGACGACGATGTTATCAAAATTCTATCAACTAATTCGATTCTTTTTTCGAGCAGATGCATTTGCTTTGTGGATAACTCTTTCTTCCCATTTTGTTCTCTTTTTATATTTTTTAGAAGAAAGTAGTTAATAAAAAGCCTTAATCCTTCTCTAAATTGGTGTAGTTGTGGTGCTGTTGCTATTCGTTCAAATATTGAAAGACATATTTCTGTATTCTCATGCAATAAAATATCGAGCATGATTTTCTTGAATAGTTTCATTGTCACAGCATCTAATTCTCCAAGTTGAATGACCTAAAAAAGGAATTAAATATATAAACTAATAAAATGAATTCTGAATTAATGTATTAATTCATAAACTAGCTACCTTTAAAATTGATAGTGGTAGAGCCTTCTTAAGAAATAGATATGATAGGAGTTTAGCCATATTTACTATTTGCTTACTGCTATAATCATTTAACATTTTAAATTTGTCCCATAATGTATATTGAATAGTCATCTAAAAAATTTTTAAATTTACGATTAATATAGGATTTTATGTTACATGTATATTATTCTATTGTACTTACGACATATTTTCTGTCATATTCACAAAATTTTTGAATTACTGCTGCATAATATGGATTAAAATTCTTTTCTTGCAAACAACAATTCAAAATAACATGGATAATTTCTCTTTCTTGACGATCTTTTAACCCTAAATGATGTAATTTTTCAAATGCATCTAAATAATCCTCAGCAGTCATCAAAACGCAAAAAATATTTTTTCTTGCATCTGTATTCATTCTTTGAGCTTTTGCTAACTCGAGAATTTTTTTACTATAAACTGGCTTATTTTCAGAAGTTTTTGTAGATTTATTATCAGCTATTGTTTTGCCTGACCAAGCTGAGCCAACTATCCACCATTTACCTCTTTCATCCGCTAAAATAAAAATGAGATAATGCAATATGAGGCTCATACAATTTTTAACCTTTAGACTGCCGCAAAAGTCACTTTTGGACCCAAAAGGTTAATAAAATTGAAAAGGCATATTGTTATATTTACCATTTAATAAATCTTCAAGAGACAAACTTAATTGCGTAACTGTATTTCCTTTTCTAATCAGCGTTTTTATAATTTTTTTTAAATGTTCAACATAACTCTGATCATATTGTGGAATTTTATTCATATTGTTATTTTTAATTGCTAATAAGACGTCTAACATAAACTGAATCCTTGTACTAAAAAATATTATGAATGGTAAAATAAACTGGCAATATTTCAAGATAATTTATATATTTTAGATAAAATAAAATCATCTTACTTTGATGATTTTACTGTTGCTTTTTGCTGCAATTTTAAAATTAATTCTTTTAAAGCAAGAGGATCATCTTTCCTTAGTCTAAATCCAGCAGTTTTTAATATCAATAAAATTACTTCAATTTCTTTTTCATTAAATTTTTCTATAAATTTGTTTAAAATTTCATATACAAGTTGTGATCCGAATACCTATAAGAAAATTACGTGATAATTTAGTTAGTATAAAATTTAGCAACAATAATGATCAATTATAATTCAAATGTACCTTGAAGTTATACAAATGACAGATCATTAAAACTAAATTATCAAGTTCTTTATTCTCTACATCTTGTGGCTGTTGAATCATTTCATTAAATTTTTTTATGAGTACCATAATAAAATGAGCTCCAATTTGTGTATCAATGTTAGCATGAAGTATTGCAATACACATCATGTGTTCTGTAACAAGTCTTTCAGCAGTTAATACTGGAGCAATAATAGACTCGATCATTAACTTTGAAAGCATTTGATTCATATCATTTCTACTGTTTGACATGTACAATTCATCTAACTAAAAAGAAAATATTTAATAGACTGGACAAAAATAAAAAATAGTATATTACGACCCATGGCCAGTAAAATAAGAAATGTCTCAGATCACATGTAATTGTCGGCCGAGGCGAA
>UXGD01003434.1:0-20481 GCA_900474315.1 Torymus auratus | reverse complement strand
TTTTAGCGGTGTTGTTGTTTTCATCATAAAAAAAAAGTATTGCACATTTTGTCGTAAAACCAATATTATCTGAAAATGAAGGATTTCTTCTTCAATAAACATTTTGAATAATTATTATTAGGGTCAAATGCAATTTACAGGATTCTTTTGAAGTTAGGGTGCCCGTAGTGCCCCACCCTCCCCTATAGCACGCCGATAGGAGAGGTAAAGAGGAAGCATAGTTGATGTTTATACGTTTGACTGGGACAGAAAATGGCGAGAACAATACAGGATGATTGGGTGAAAAATAATCTTTTCATTTAGTTGGGTGCGATACAAAATACCAAATTCGTGTGAAGGGGAGAGGAAAAAAATTTTTATCTGCAATGCGGATATAATTTGGAATCGAAATATACCTAGCTTTTTCATAAATTATCTATTATTTGGATCGTGTGTTTATCACAAATGAATAAAATCTTTCAGTATTACATAAATGAATTTAAATTAATATATTATATAATACTTTAGCACTTCCCGTATACTTTTAATAACTCATTAAACATTAATAAAATTATTATAATTAATTTATTGTAATTTATAACATTTTAAACAATAACATATACGCAATATATTAGCTTTATTACTAATATTTATACTGATGTTAAATATTCAAATCTAGACTAGTTTTTATGTTTCGATGTAAATAATAATTAAAGTACTTTAAAAAATATAAGAATAAATTTTATTAAATTATAATTCCAACAAAGTTCACTGTATTAAAATTTTCTGGAATTTCATGAAATCCAGGATAATAATATTCGGGGAAGTGGTTGCAGTGAGATAAATAGATGGGAGTTGCTGTATTATTGTCTCTCTGCTTCACCTGAGTGAGGCTCATTTGAGTTGTGCATGAACAGCATCAACGTTAAAAGCACACGTTGAGTAATAATTAGCCTTAATGCCACCTACACGATATAACTCTACATAGAAAGGTCGACGAAAAATTGAAAGAGAGTAAAAACGGCATGAAATGACAAATTAAACGAAATAAATATTTTAGACTTGTTACGCGAGCTTTCAAGTTAACTATTATTGAATGAGTCAATTAGCAAGATTTTTTGTGAATAAATTTTTTCACCCTAAATGCAAGCTTTTACTGCATAATTAAAAATTCTCGTTTGAAGTAATAATATCCTGGAAAATTTATTTATGTTCGGAATAAGAGCCGAAAATGGGTTTTAATCTGTCACTACATATGCAAAGTCCTTTTAATCTCTCATAAATTATTGCAGAGTACCAATTTAGAGAAAGACTAAACATAGAAACGATAGATTTGAGAGAAAATTGCTTATAGATAACGAAATCCTATATTTTAGCTATTCAATATTGTTTAAAAAATAAATAATTCGAAAAAAGAGATATGCGTACGAATAAATCAAAATATCTATTCATTACTGAACATACGATCTTGATGTTTTTTTTTCATATTTCTCCCATAACGAAGTTTTATTTTACAGAAAAGAAAATCAGTTACAATTCTTAGCACCTGCAAATATAATTTCTTAAAATTTGTATATATTACGAGAATAAATATCAATAGAATGCTTTACAAATTGCTTAAAAAAAAAAGAGAAAAACATAAACCACCGCACAATCTTTCATGAAATTCCTTTATCAAAACCAGATTCTGTTTTTACGATTTTATTCATAAAACCAAACGGATAAAAACAGAATTGCGATAGCAAATGCTACGAGAACTTGAGGCCGCAAAAAGTGTTTGGAAAAACTTGAAAGAAAGTTTATGCGGTGGGTAGGGGGAGGGAGATGAAATTTTCCTCGATTCGACGAGTGCGAGTCACGGGAGCGGTAAACTCACTTTTGAACGAGAAGGAAAAAGAAATCTCCCTTCCTGAATGGCGGGAGCCGAGGGGGCGGATGAGAGTTCCGTTGTTATGGGGAAGCTATAATTATTATTGCAGCATGATGTCGAGATCAGTTGACCTAGAAGTTCCCGCAATTACGAATGAGCGCGCAAGGGAAAATAAAAATAATCGCGATGAGGTGAATAGGTACGTATGTAGCCCTGAATGGTACTTGAATCATGAAATCGAAACCAATGTGCGGTGGATGCTTTTCATCGATTAATGCACAAACGATTTTATCAAAAACATATCATTTTTGCTCAATGAACTTGCTTTCAGATTATACGAACCATTTTTTTTCTTAATTATTTTAATCCTTATTAAATAATATTTATGAAGTTAAAGATACAACATAAAAATGCATTAGAGCATAAATAACTCGAAAATTTTATTTTTCAGAAAATTAAAATAAAACTTAAAGATATGAATTATTAATTTTAAGAAATTTCGTAGATTCCTATTTTAGAAATTTAAATCACATACTGATCGAATTTTCTAATTCGTATAATTAGCAAAATTATTTAAAATAGGTAAGTACTGGGATGAAATGCCGCTTCTATTCTATGCGGACCAATCAAATTCAATTTTTAAATGCTTCACATTCGGCCACCATGGGCCACTGTTTTTAAAGAACGAATAATAAATCATATTTTTAACGGTTAGTATTTTCTATAATAATTAAACAAACAAATTAGATATAAATCGATTTTAGTGTAAGAATGTTATTGGAATTAAAAATAAATATAAGAAATCAGCGAATCGAATTTGAGGAAGCCAGCACGTACTAATGAATAGGAGGCAATTTTTTGTAAGGATCTTTGGCTTGTTCCAATTTAATTGAACTGAGGTTTTTATGGCAGGTTCCTGTACAAGCTGAAATTTTTAAATAAATGTAAAATTTTTTAACAGAATAAAATCTTTGACGATGTTTGCATAAAATAATAGTCGTATTTTTTTTTATAATGCATGATGAATACAAATTAAATTAAATTAAAATGAATAATTCGTACCATAACTAAAGTTCTAGAGAGATTAGTTATCAAGTACTTCAAATATTTATCCTATCCATGAATTAATGATAAGTTAATAAAAACTCGTATATTAATCTGTAAAAATGAACACTTTTACTCTTCCATTTTAGTTAATATTATTATATTATTATCTGTACCACACTATTATTATAACGATTCTGCATTGAAATTCTGTGAAAAGCTTGAATAATCTTTAACGACGATAGAAAATTCAAGCTTTTTACTACTTCCAGGCCATATTTAAAGGACAACGCAATCGTCTATATCGGAATCCATTGCACGCGCGCGTATCACCGTGCATTATATTCTATACCACCGAGATCGGATGAGCAAAAAATCGGCCACCAAAGAATTCGGATTCTCGCTTTCTCTCCTCTGTCCCTTGAAAAGCGAAAGCCCATGCCCGCACATATAGGTACGCACACACACACAAATGACACAGCGGCGGCCGGAAAACAATGGAGCAATCACCTCTGTCGTCGGCTTTTTATTCCAGCCGATCGTTTCAATAAACTCGGCCGTTTCCGCTCGCCCGCCCCCTACTCCTACCTCCCATCCTCATTTTTCCGCAGGATAAGCAGAAAAGTTCCGAGGGCAAGGGAGAAAGAGAGAGAGCCAGCCGGCAAAAAACAAAAGTTTTTGCACACGCTTTTTCGTCCTTTTATAACAGCGGGATACGTTTGCCGCGCAAAATCAATAAGCGCGGGGGGCGGCTGTTTCGCGTCGCGCGAAGATCTAAAGAGAGAGGGTGGGATGAGGTGAAAGGGGGGACGGCGGTGGTGTGTGGCAGTCCCTCTATCTCGCTGTCGGCCGTGACGTTGAGAATTCAATTGAAGAGGTTCTCGTTTTTATAGGTTCAGGGAGGCGGGTAGTTGAGGGCCCGCGTGGACGACCATGTGTGTGAATGGCCCCGCGCTTCTCTGCGTGAAATCCGTCGCTGCTGACGAGCTTTCGATTTGGTGCTATATAAGGTCGTTGGCTTTCGCTCGTGGTGATATACGCTCGCGGAAGAAATTAAATGGAAATAAGAGTGTCTTTTGGAATTCATTATGATTGAGGGTTATTGATGGTCATGGATCTTATATGAATATAATCATTGTGGTACCTTTATTAATGATGAAAGTATAAAATATTCGAATGAAATTGGCAACAAGGTTGATTGTTGATTTAGTTCGCTTAGAATAGAAGTACGATTGTATAAATCCAATATGCATCGTTGTTATTAATAATAGACTCATGGAACTGATTGTGACAATTAAATTATAAATTCAATTTGATGAATTTAGCTATATAAACTTGTGAAAATATCTATAAATAACTAATTCAATGTAATGCATAGAGAGTTTGATGACATCTGTTCATAATAAACTACGAAATTACTTTTTCCACGGCGAACAATAGACGCTATACATTTTAATCAAGGAGAACGAATTCCGCAGTGTTTTTCGGAGAAAAACGAACACATCATTTAATCGAAATCGACAGCTGGTTTGACAGCTGTCGAACGTCGACTTGCAAGGCGGACATTGACGTTGTAATCAGGGAACTCTAAAAATAAAAGTATGTATTGTGAACACGGGGGATTCTGCCGTCGAGTAAAATCAGACTCCAGCTAAATTTATACCGATAGGACATTTCACAAGCAAGCGTTTATATGTTTTATATAATAATTATGTATAAGCTATTGATTGTATACCGTTCGTTCATTCATAAAATATGTTGTGCCACTACCATCTCCGCGGAGAGCAACTTTGACATAACTTATTCATGACATCCAGCGGATACACTTACTTTATAATAACTTGCCGAATAATATGCAACAAACTTTTCCTAATAATCGATCAACTTCTCTTGGAAGAAGCGCGAAGCCATCGTCGTTTCGCGTCGACGGAAGCGCGTGTACGTGAGATATAAACCCGGGTTTCCAGTACAACTTGGCCTGCAAAATCGATTATACGTTGATCGAACCGCTCGCGGATTGCGCATTTTTTCTCCTCGCGTTTTTTTTTTCTTTTTTTTTGTAAAATCTCGCGCTCGCGGAGGCAAGAGAAGAAATTTTCCCGAGGACGAGGCGCTATAAATCCGAACGAGTTGCATCTTTTATGCCTCTATGCATTTTAGCGTTCTGCCGTCGGGCTATTCGTTTTTATGGAAATCTGCAAGAACTCACGCGTGTGCGATTGGTGCACCTGCAGTTTCATATATTTTGCGGGTAGAATAATAGCTTCTAGAGTGCGAGTTTCATTAATAGTCGATTCGCGTAATTATATACGTTAAAGTGTATCATTTTGATGTAATTTGAGATCGATTGATTGCTTGATTATTTAGTAAACGATTGAGTCCGCGTATTGATATATGCGTTGATAGAAAAAATATTATGTTTCACTAGATTTAGCTTACTAAGAATTTGAGGATTTTTGAATTATTTTTTAGCTTTTTAGTATCGATAAATCCATATCTGGAAAAGCTACTGTACCATTTTCTCGAAACCTATAAAATACGAACGCGCTTCACTACACGTAGATTGATTCTGAAATCGAAAATACATGGATTGTTATTGATTACTTAAATTTTATATAGCGTTTCGACTTTCATTTCATGTAGCTGAATTTAATACGTTTATTTTTCCTTTATATTTCTGTGCATGTTTTATTTTTTAATTTTCTGGAAAAAGTGTATTCAATATGTATGAAATGTTTTATAATTGTTGATTGAAATTTCGTTTGTAATAATTTTATTTGAACTGCTATACTTTTTATACATTTCGCAATTGTTTATAATTTTAAACTGTCACGTATCGGGTTCAAAATAAAATCAGTATTTTCGCCATACGAACATCGCTCGTTTTTCGGATACTCGCAAAATTAATGCGGCGTACTCGGCATAAACCATTCACGACCGTGAAACTTTTAAAACTCGACGGTCGAGAACTGAAGCTAAAATCCTTTGCGGGCAGTGGGCAAAAACTTCCGTGCTAGTCCCGTCTCGCTTACTTCACTTCTTATTTCGCGTGTACAAGCGCGCGCGCGTGTCTGGTAAGCTTATCTTCGCACGCAAAAAAGCGACGACGCTCACGTGCACGTTTGGCGAATTCTCGGGAAAAAAGAGCGCGAAAATAAAAACTAAGCAAATCTGCGGCTATTCTCAAAGCGAAGTAAACGGGTTTGCGGGGGCGCATCTGAAATCCAAATGAGTTGCGGCGCGGCTAACGCAATTAATTGCGAGTTTGTCGAAAGAAGAGGATTTTTCTCGCTTGCGCGTGTTGTACTTGCATTATACCGCTGCTGCATCTCCTTTTTCGTTCTCATTATTTTTCTTTTATTTTGCGCATCCGTTCTGTGTTCGCTGGTTTTGGCGAGACTCTCGGTCCCTTTTCGCAGGAAGGAAATTCGAGTTTAAATACTTCAGGTTTAATGAAGATTTTATTAGATTTGTACTTAAACAACTCCGACATTTCGTTGCAGTATGTTTTAGATGTTTTACACTTTTAAAGGTAAAATACTTATTTTTTCTTTTTCTTTGAATTATGCTTCATTTTTTAGTTGTAAATTTTTCTTCGTACGTCATATGATCTGCAAGGTTAGAAAATAGATTTGATATATTAAAGACAAAATTTGTATTTATAGGTTCAAAGGAAATTGAACTCAATACACAAAACGAGTTAGGAAAATCATTATATATGTGCGACCCAATATAAGAATTAAAATGGGTAGTGTATGTCAATCAAGACAAAACGACGGGAATAAATCCAGCAACAAAAAAGAGGAAATTACTGTATTTCCTATTTTTAAATTTTTGGCATACGAGTGTTCCAAGAAAAACCAATTTTAGCAAATATGCATTTTTAACAAATGAAAAGGGAATTTTAAAAGTTTGCTGCATTTTATGAAAGGTGATTTAAATTTTTACTCTGATGATTAATATATATGAGTTTTTTTCATAGTTTATTTCAATAAAAGTATTTGAAAAATTATAAAAAATAATCATTATATATTTTGAAAAGAAATAATGCCCTTATAATGGGCTTACACGACAAAACCATAAATAATAATAGAAAAAATAGGTAAAAACGACGTGACCAAAAAGGTATAGGTAACTGGTAAAGTAGTCATTACCCTCGGAAAATCTAGCCTTGCAGCCGAGCACTCACCACTTCGATCCGCAAGGCCTACGAACCGCTAATACATATGTATGCATACATATGCACAGACACGCATACACGTGCGCATGGCACCCGCGAATCGATGAGAAAATGTAAAGTTGACGAGCGTAAAAGTGTGCACCGTTAAGTTTTAATTGCGTGCACGAGCTTCGTCGTGTCTCCTCTACTCCTCCAGGTTATACGACACGAGAGGGAAAGAGAGACACACGTGTGAGGGTAAATCTCGAAGCAATGACACGCATATACGTATGCGAAAGAAAAAACAGCAGTGGTTTCGATCGCGAGTACGGTAGGTTTTCAGTGGCATTGTATATAAAAAGGCGAGAATGAAGAAGCGTATTTATAATTAATGAGGTATCTCTCGCCACCGACACGCCGTATAAATATGGATTGGGTGAAGATGGATGAATGGTTGTGCATGCTGACGTTGAGAAATTGTAATGGTGGCATTAAAATGCATGGGTCTAATGGTTTGTGGAGAGCTAGAAAATTTGTGCGGCTAAAACTAGTTTCTTTTTTTGGTAGGTACATTATTAATTAACGAGATTAGAGTATTTTTTATTAAAGTTTCATCGTCGAAATTTATTTTATGTCCAGGATAAAATGTATATTGTTCAATGTTGTTAAATCAAAATTAATTAATATACCTGTAGCTTTTCAATTTTAATGAGATTATCGACAATATTAATATAATCATATATAGAAGAAATATCCAATTCGTTAGCTAACTAAAACATAAATGCCATTATGTCATGATTAATTTCAATACTCATCGGAATTGTATTATACGTAAAACAAATATAATAATATGTAAATGGTCTCGACATTGTAATTACTTTGTTCACTTCGTTAACAATAGCGTAACGTCATCGATGCATGAAATTTTACTCAAAATACAATGAACCTGTATTGTACTTACCTGTAATCGAAAAAAAAAAGAAAAAATTGACAGTCCCGTTACATTTGATTTTATGGCGCGCTCGCTCAATCTCAAAGCTTTTAGCGTATAGGCAAGCACTAATGGGAACAACGAAAAGCCGATGACGGATTTACTATGTTCCGGTTATTTTTTTCTCGCACTTCACATTCAATGTATCAAAGAACAACTAGATCAAACCTTTTCTCACTTCATATATACGTATAAATTGTTGTCGGCGTTCAATATTGATTGCCCGGATTGTCAATAATAAAAGCGAATATGTATAAACCATCAAAGGGTGTTGCACATTTATGCTAAACAATCTTTTTATAGTACTTTCTAGATGACGATAGACCAAAAATGGCAATATGTGCACAAGAAAATAATGGATAGCGGCTTTATCGACAATATTATTTTTATTACCTTTTCACTCAGAGTACACGAGGTTGATGAACTCTGAATTTTACGAATTGAAAAAGAAAATTAGTAATTAATGAAAAAGCAGTTTCTGTTAAATAATTCAGATTGCGGTTCATGCCATTAAGTTTCTATAAAATGAATTTGAACATAAAATTTCAATATTTTACAGGGCATCATATTTTTGCTATTAATAGTTTTAATAGCTTTCACAGGGGCAATTAAGAGCAACGAGTGATTAATTTGTCGAGTAAACAACTTTCCTGATAAAAACAATTGATTACAAAGCAAAACAACCAATTTACCTTAATAACTAAATACCCACCAAACCAAAAGTCGTTTAATTACAGCATCATTGACTCACTTTTTAAATATGTCATTAGCAAAAATATCCAATCAATGCGACCCACCAATCGATAACCTTAATTTCTCCATCAGCTCCTTCCGGGACAAAACGGATCTACCTCGCTCGCTTGCCCCCATCCATTCCCGCATGAGCCTTACGATCCCTTGCCACGCGCTCGGCTCATAAAACATGCAAAAATAGAGATCGCGCGCGCTATTTCCGTCCCTCGGCCTCCCCCTCATCCGAATCAATCGAGCCCACACGCGAGCCTCTGAATCTTTTACATACACACGTGTATGTATAGTATGTACGTATACATATATATTAGTATTAAGCATACTGACCGGTGGGGTGTCTATATCGATCCGAGAGTCGACGATCGCCCTTGAGCCAGGGCTTCGCACCTGCACGAGAGACAGAGAGGCACGTACGTGGGCGGGGAAGGCACTCGGCCTGTAATACGTACGTGCCTTGCGCTCACCTGTGGGATGGCGTGCTATGTGCGTTCCATACGTTTCGCTCTGTCGACTGATGCGGTTAATGCGTTTGCCAGAGTTTTCTTCGAACATGGTCGCACGGTGTATTTTGCATGGCTCTATTGTTTACTTGACAATCAGCTTTAATGTTTATGTTGTGTAAACAATGTATAGTGCACTTTTGTTTTATTGCTTTTTGCATTTTGATGGTTTAATTAATTTAATGGATTCTACGTGTACTCCGCCGTTTTACATGGAATGAATTGTAAACTAACAAAACTGATAGTGAGCATAAAGGCAAAGTATTATTAAAGTAAACTGGTAGAGCTAATTGAGTATATATGAAATTTCAGTATTTATATTTAAACAAAAATTTAGTGAGGTAAACAGAAGAAAAAATAAGTGGAAATGTTTTTTTTTCATATTTACTACTGTATATCGGATGAACATAATAAGTATAATAGCAATATTGATTTTTTTCCCTCTACTACATATACGTATAGGCATATTTGTTTTTTACCTTGTAGCGTCCGAGTCTTTATATTTATTCATTTATGAATCTTTATACAGCTTTATGATTATGAGCAGATAGCACTTCAGTTAGGTCGTCGGTCAAAAACTGGTGTCGATTATTTTTGTCGCATTATATTCGGTTTTTTCCGAACGGTAAGTGTTAAAGCTCTTCCACACGCCAATAATATAGATATTGGAAGGATATTGTTGGCGTTCAGAATACGTTCGTTATCTTCATTAGAAACAGGCTAACGTTTAAAGCGTTTATTTTTGCAAGAAAACTTACGGAGACAGTCCTGTTTACAACAATCTATTGTGCATAAAATATATAATAATAATACATATACAATAATTTTAAATATATTTTTTTTTAATTAGCAAAATGTTTATTTGAAAATTAGGCTTGCGGGTTATAAGTTTACGAGGTTCACGATGATTTATTAATTATACGTGGAAATATAATCCGCTGATTTAATAATGTATACATAATATAAGTAGATGTCAATGTCACTAAACCGGAGTCTGACTAGACACGAGGCTCATCTACTTGCGCGTATATATCGGAGATTCTGCTTTGACCGTGTTTTGCTCATCTATACGTGTGCTCTAAAATATCTTTTACCATATAAAGTATCCACTAAACGAAATTCACTTTGGTAATATTTAATATAATAAAAATATTTTAGTTAAGTTAGAATTCATAACTAAAATAATACAAAGTTTCTAAACTGCGTAGAACTTATTTAACATTTAACACATACTACTACAAGGATCTTCAGATTCCATATATTTTTTCGCAATTTTCTCCGAACAGGCTACCGACCTTTTTCCGAAGTGTTTGATCCTAGCTCTCTACCCTAAGGGCTTTCTTTATGGCTCCACGTATTGTCCAGACACCCGCATACATACAGCTATATATACGCCCCGCAACTGCGATGTAGTAAAAACGTCCTAAGAGGGAAAAACTTGTACAAGGAACTGAGGCAGAGGAGTGTCAAACTTGATTATATTCTGCGATCATGCTCAAGTTATCCTCTGTTGCCTGTAAGACGATAGATACTGTTACCCGATAAGAAAATCTGTCAAGGCTTGTCCAAACTAAATATAAGAGCCTTAGTAGACTCGCCACAGGGCCGTCCTTACCTAAATCAAGCCTCGATATTACAAACACGTTTTGAGATATAATATGCATCAAGGGTATAACGTGATGTTTCAAGTTCCGCACAATACATTTTTTTTCCAAGTATGCGTAAAGTGAGTGCGTGAAGTACATTTTTTTACCTTACATACTGTTATATTAACTACTACTACTACACATGGCGTGAAAAACTACGCATGTGGCTAAAGTCGATCTTTACCAAAACAAACAAAAAGCAATAAAGCCACAATATAATTCTCGTCAACCGCTTTCCCGTATAGCAATTCACCAAACACATCCCCGACTAATCCCCCGTTCTCACTTCCTTTCCCCAAACAACCAACTCTCCCTCCCTCATTCTCTCTCTACCAAATAAAAACTCTGACTTCCTCACAATCTGCTCCCACATCACGATCTTCTACACGCGATAGCAATTCCGAGGCGGAAAGACGCACACGCGCGTGCAGCGTTGACGTAATTTCCCTGTCGGCCGGCGACGTGTGTGCGGGAAAATCTGATTTTAAGCTCGCGCGGTAACCTACAAAGAACTAGTGGACGGAAACCGGGAAAGGGGAGGGGATATGTAAAAGTTCGCGCGCGCGCGCTGGACTATATCTTTTTCGGGTACGACGAGGAGCGGTGTAAAGTTGCTCTTTGAATTTTTGAAAAGGGAGAGGAGGGTCCGGGTAAGTGAATGAAGGTAGTACGTGCGATGTGCTTTGAGCCTTTGAAAAATAATCCTCTGACATAGTCAGCTTCGAGTTAATAGTCTGAGTAAAAGTAGATATATAGGTCTTGTCACAGGATAGTGAATCTAATTATAAAGTACAATATACGATGAATTAGCGGGAAGCGCCCGAAGGAGGACGACGATTACAATACGAGGACGAGCAAGAGCAAGTTACTCGGTGGCTAGCTCAGTAGATAAAGCATGAGTTTCCGAACTGCGGGATCTGGAGTTCAAATATCTTGGGGTGCCACGTTCTATTGTAAAGGAAATATAGCAATTAGTACAGACTTTATAGCGTTCTAAAAATAGTCCTTTTTAGTGGGTTATGAAAAAATATTAGTAAGAGCTACCACCGCTTTCTTATCAAATAACGTAGATGACGCTCGTCAATCTTGCAGTTTTACTGATACTCATGCACAGCTACAAAACTGCCGGGCGTCATTTGTGTTTCTCTATTAAAAAAAAAAAGATGTCCGGATATTGTGAAGCATTTGAAGATTGAATTTCATGGGTCTGCAAAAAGAATAGGTGACAAAATCTGTTATGTTTGAATTTTATATAAAATTGAAGTTTGAACATGAGCATTTAATGAAAGAAAATTAAGTATTTAAAATTCCACAGACTATTTCTTGATTAAAATTAAGTTTCCTTACTATAATAGGATTTACCCAATCGTCTTATTGAGGAAAATTAAAATTATTTCAAAAAGACATGTTTATAAACGCAAAAACGAAATATGTACGCGAAGCCAGTTTGAATTTAGCTAATGTTTGATTAAAGGATTACCGTAGCTCTTACAAGTTTATTTTTGCAATCGGTCTCTTACATTTGAAATCTAATTAGTTTACTCTCAAGATTTTCTCTCAAGATTTCTTTTCAAAAAAGTGATAACTAGATTATTTTAATGCTACATTTTTAGCAATATATCTGACTCGTCTGCATTCGTCTGAAAACTCATAATTATAAAACATCGATTATATCAAAATCCAAATAAACGCCACTCTTCATGTAATAAAGTTTTGTGCAAAAATTACTTAAGCTCGGCCCGCTCGTAATATTTTTCATCGATTCGTAGCATAAACTTATTATATTCATATTAAACCATAACGGATGCGTAAATTAGGCTATAAAATTTTTATATGCACTTTCGAAAATTCGCTCGGATGGTGCAATGATGCGGATTATAGGCTCTCAAACGGTTAATTAGAGCAATTAATAATCACGATGATGAAAAGATGAGCATAATATAATAGATTATTGATTTTTGAGTATCGTCGATAATTACCAAATTACCCATTTTTATTTCATAAATTAATGCCATTTCCTATGCATTTTAGCCCCTTTATATGATCAATGTATCGTTAATTTTGACAAAATCACGTTCAAACTTTTGGTTTTAAATTTTAAATTAGAAAATTCAAATTATTGTATTGGTAATTTCGCACCATTATGCGTTATCTTTTACCATAAAAGATAGTAAAAGTTCTAAATCGAAGATCTCTTTATATCACACGAATATCATCAATTCGATTATGCTTTATTATTATGTACTCTTCACCTTTATAATTTTATTTACAATATCAACGACTTCTCAAAATGTAGACATCCTCTCACTTCACATATCCCATCCATTAAAGTCATAGACGCGATTCTCCCACAATTTCTGCATTCATTATATCATCCGCACAAAGAACCCATCCAATTACCCTGTCATTAGCACCACAGCACCATCCGATCGCACACTCCGTCACAATCAGCATCGAGCGCATAATAATTTTTCGCATATGCTCGTGTGCGTGCAGCGCCAGGCCGCGCGTCAAGCGCGTACATACCTCGCGATTTACTGCAGATGAGAGACGCCTGCGGGGGAAGTCGTCGTCGGCAGATTGATAATGGACAGAGATAGTGCATACGCTTGCATCCAAACGCGCAGCCATATATACGCAGACGTGTATACACGTATGTGTGAGCATATAGAGGTACTCGAGCGAGAGAGCGCGCCTAGCTGATTGGCACGTCTCCTCGGCGCATGTTGACTGCCACCCATATTCGTCCCTTCCTGATCTAATAAATCAGGCTTCCCTCCTACTCCTCCCATCTATACGCCCTGGCGCTCCCCCCTCCCCCTTTGTTTCTCTGTCGATAGCACCTGCGGAGGCTCTCGCGCTCGCCGCGAGTCTATCGGATTTCCTTTGAACAATCGAGCTTTGGCCCGAGAGGCTCCATTGACGGAAATAAGATGGGAGGGAGGGCTTTGGACAGGGTGGATCAAGGGAAACCGTGCGTGGGTAATCGGCCAGCCGAGCGAACAACGCCTAGCTAGCTGTCTTTCCCGATTATGTGTGCGAGAGGTGACCTGTCGACGACGGGGGGTGAAGTTCGTCGGGGCGTGCATGTCCCTGATACAGGCCGCATCGATTGTGAGGGAATTTCGCCTCCTCAAAGGGGGAAAACTTTCGAAATAGCGAAAATGAGATTTGGAGAAGAAAAGGTTTGAGAACGTTTTTTGAGCCTTTTGGTGCGAGAATTCGAGTTTTTGAGAAAACCTTTTTCTTGAGTGTATGCATGTTGTTTAAATCCAGAATGCTTTCATCGATATTAATCGGACATAATTTATATTTTTTGTTTTCTAGAAGAGACAACGGTAATCTTTTTTTTTAATTGGTTTATTTTCATATCATCGTTTTTCGTATCTTATGCAGTATAACACACTGATTATGAAAAGGGCTTTTAATTATCGACATTTCATGTTTTAGAAAATTACAATACGTATCATTTGTCATTTGTTATACTAAGAAAATTTTCATGTTGTACTTTATCAACAGTTATTTTAATAAAAGAAGATTTATGCTGCCGAACGATAAGAGGAGTAAATATGAATTTACCTTCATGAAACCTTGCATAAAGAAAGGTGTAAAAGGTGAAAAAGACTGTTCACATGTTTGGTGAATAGTATTTGACTAGGGATATATAATTTTTTTTAAATAACGTAAATTTTTTTTGTATCTGATTTTTGTGATCATGCCGGTTTCAGAATGATTTTAAATTAAAAATGATCTGGTGTTTTTAAAGTTTCATTAGAATCGTTTCATTTATTTATAAAGCCAATCGTTAATAAAATAGAACCAGAAATTAAGAATTCGTAGCAGTTTTTTTAAAGAAGAAGAATGATGTTAAAGTCTTCTATTATTTAAAAGACATTATTTATTAAAAGATTAATTTGAAACAATTATTGAAGATTTTAGAAGCTACAATACAAATTGCTAGAGACTATTAGTAATTTGTATTATTAATCTATTCATCTCTATGGAAGCCCAAGCACAATTAACTTTAGAGAATTCTAAATCAATTACAGGATAATAAAAACAGTACAATTCCTTTCAGACTTTATTCATTAAAAATATTAGTATATAAAAAAGTTTCTTCTTCCTGACGTCACAGCAAATCGTAAGAATAAATACGCTAGTATTTTTTCTCTGTAAATACCAGCAAATAGTTTTGTGCAATCAAGAATCGCGCTCAAGACTATAAATCCATACTGACTTTCTCTGTCATGCCTTGGCTTCGAGCAATCTAAACGATTCAATCGTCACGCGAGCGCAAGCAAAACGAACGACGCGCAATAAAGTATCCCGGGCAGAACTAGCCGTATATCTTTCCGACATAGAGATGCTGCAGCTCTGACTAGAACTTTCAATAACAGCGGAAATTCAAATCGGGCTTGACCTATTCGAACGACCCACATAAAATAGGTTATATATGTCTACATTAAAGTCTAATATCTTATAGTATCTCAATGCACTTTAATAAATGAAAAAATGTATTTACCAGATTTATATGTAACTGAAAAAAAGTGATGTCTATATCTTTATAAATATTTTCGATGCACAATGCTAACTCTTATTATGATTGAAAAATAATGAATCTCCAAAACACATACTCAAATGTTAAAATCATAGAGTACATCTCAATGCACATTTGAAGTTATTAGTTTTGAACATCTCAAATAAACTAATAACAAAATTAAAATATTATAGATAAAGAAAAGCATTTCTCGAATAGGCTTCTTGCACCTGACAAAAGGTGTTTATTAATATTTGCATTGTTAGTTTCAAACCACTTTAATTTTTAACCATAAAATAAATAGCCATTTTAAAAATATCGGCTTTCTCTATCGTCTTTCACTTAGAAATAATCATCCACTTCATTAAACATTTTCTACATAACTCAAGCATTCTTGTAGCATATTTATCGGATTTCTATCATCATTACCATCATCAGTGGCTGATAATCTCCGCGACGAAATTCCGCAGGAGTTGCTATACCGCTATACGCTCAGAGCAACGTTTGATTACACAGAGTAAGACCTGGATCGCTTAAAAGTTTCTCGCTGAATCGTAAACTCCGCGGGAACGAAACTTTTCGCATAGTTCGAGTGGCAGAGAAAAAAAAGAGAGAGAGAGAGAGAGAGAGAGAGAGAGGGAGAGAGAGGGAGAGAGAGGGAGAAACGGCAGACTAAAACGGCGCGTTAATGAATTCTTATTTAACAAGTACAGGGAGAGCGAGGGCAAAAAGTTTCGTATTGTTTAACATTCTTTCTCTAAGTTCTAAATCATTTCATTATGTAGGAGAGGCCAAGTTACACGGCGCGCGGCCACTATTTGCCCGCCAAACGCGATTCATCGTTCCTCGGCTGAATAAATCATAATCGCGAGCTCTCGAATATATTCTACTACTGCTGAAATTTATCACTATATACGTGCTATACTATTAAAATGCCAAGTTTTTCTCTCTGCCGCGTGAACTGCTATAAAGGTGAATGATGCTTCGATGCGCTCAATTGAATAAACTGTACGGTTAGGAATTAAACTTTCCGGGGTTCCTTACCGACTTCACGAGTGCAAATTTTATTTAACAGCATAAAATTCATAGATTCACACGTTCTTCGAATTGCCGCGTCATTGAAATAGAGTAAAGACTCTGAAATGTTCGGTTAAAGCTTCTATTTCTAGCGCGTGGAAGGCGTTCGTACTATCATCCATTTTCGTCCGTTTCTTTATGAGCAAGCATTGAAGCGACGATATTCGGTCAGACCGATCCCAAATAAATCGAGGCTCGCACGCATTCTTTACCTACTTCAGATTTTTCAATATAAAACGCTTTCGAAAAGTATTCGGGTCAATTGATTTGGGTCGAGCTTCTCCTCTTTTCGCCTGCCCTATGCTTGCGTGTATTGACACACTCGAGTCGGATGCATAATAGGTTTGATGTTTCGAAATTTGATTATTGGTAAGTACAAGATATATAATTACGTTGGCGTCGCTTTTAAATAAAGGTTCTTCAATCGAAAGCTTTTTGCTATGTATCTATATGAAGGAATGTCGAACGCACTGAAGATATACTTTCAAATTTTAACAAGATATTGGATATGCGTAGAAAAGTTAACAACGTTTGACATTCGAAATTATTGACATCTAAAATAGATGGATTTTAAATGAGATGATCGTATTTTGCTGGACAAAAGAAGAGGAAAAAAAAAAAAAAAAAATAATTCATTTGGAAAATTACTACCGAATTTTTAAAAATTCAAAATTAATGTTATGGGAATGTTAAAAATATTTGACCTGGGAAGCAACGAAGTTTAAAAATATTTATAAAAGCTAGTGGTAAATACGGAGTAAGTAATATATTTTTAATCAATTTTATATATAATATTCTTTTTATTGAGGAAAATTTTTTGCGTTTAATCAATATGTTGCTATTCTTGAAATATCTGATATTTTTTATCGTTTGTTTAAAACTAACAGCAGATATGCTTTTATTTTATTGAACATGTCAGTTTATACTCAACCAATGAGTATTCTGATCGTCGATATTTTTGTTAGTACAGAAATACCAGCATCTTCATTTCATTTATATTTTATGACATAAATCATTCCATTTGTTAAACTTTTTATTTTGGTCTAAAAACATGTATTGTTGCATAATAAATAAGCTAAATTTCAAAGAATTTTTCAACCTAACATTAGAACTGGAATTTACCATTTAACTATATAAAATATGTGATTTTAACTAAGATGGTATAATTTTCACCTTATAAAATAATGATTGTTAGGTGAGACATGATAAAACTCTGATTGGTTGTCTCGAAAAAAGCGGGAAAATTTGATTTTATCCAATTCAAGGTAAAGGAAGAGAGTTGACGGTTTCTGAGTTGATCCCCTTTTATTTTGAAACGACAATATATAATCAACAAAACAAAGTATGTGCTCAATAACAATACACGGCAACTCTTGAATAACCCGTGAGGCGAGCCAATGAAATTCTCTTCCTCCGGCTCTCCACTCAACCGGATGGCATTATTATCGCGGCGCAGCTGCGGGACCGAGTTAGCGCCTCCTCGTGATTGCGCCAAGTTATATAAAAGACGCCGCCGTCGTCCCTGGAGAGGGAGACCGAGCGAGCGGTATAAACATTTATTGTACCTCCGCTTTTTCTTTTTTAATTTACTCCAGTCGCCATAGCGTCGTCTTCTACTCGCAAGTTAGTGCGCACTCTTTTCCCGGGAGTGTTTGCTCGCCGTAATAAAAATCCTGCGTCGCTGCGCGCACCCCGCGAAATTTCGATGATTCGTGGGTCGAAAGTGCCGGGGCGACGGAGTGCAAGCGTGGGTCGCGCAATATTTCAGCGTCTTCGAGAGCGAGTCTCTCCTGGCTGTGTGTATGGTAAGAAGATGGAAAACAACGGCCGTGGGATAAATGGACGGCATTGGGCGATAAATCACACGTGCGCGCGCGTAGCGAATGAATCGAGAGTCAGCCGTATGGAAAGAGGGAAGAGAAGATGAAGAATGTAAGTATGGAGATACGCACACACATAACTTTGCGCGCGATCTTTTAGCTACAGAAGGATATATACACTGGCAGAGTCGACCCAGTTACGTAACGTATTCTCCTGTGCCACTGTCTCTAACGAGGCAGGAAATTAATTGACCTTACTTACGCGCCTGAGATTGCCTTTAATATACGAAAGCATGTCATTCAATGTCTCCGCGGTTCTCTTCAGTAAGGTTGTCTTTTGTGCGAGCATTAATGTGACTGTCAATGGGTTGTGCGATTTCCCGGAATTCCGAGTAAGGGATTTGCGTCATCTGGTTACAAAGGGGGCATTATATAGAATTCAGTTTGGAAAAGACAGTTGACACAGGGCTGACGTTGGTTTTGTTAATAGTGCATTGAAAATAACGTGAATAGGTCTTTGTATTATAGGCTCGAAAAATGAAAATCGAAAAATAGATGTGATTATTAGACAATAGATTTTTGGATGAAATATTTTCTAAATATTACACCGACTCCAATCTCATATCAACTGAGTTGAATATAATATTCAAATTGTTTCTTACCCATTATCTTTTATGGCTTAAGTATATAATCGATGGGCATTGTACCTATATTTTTATGAACTAAATTAGAATATGCTGAGAAAAGTGACATATCATAATTTTGTTTAAAAAAGAGGCCAACTTAACAGGTTTCTGTTCATCTCTAGTCAAATTAATTAATACACAAATTAAATTTTATTCCATCAGAATGATTTACAAATTATATAAAATTTAATAAAACCGAAAATTCGTTTCACATGACCAGAATAAAGTCCAGCCACACCTCTGAGCTTGTCATTCGCGCCTCCAAAACAACTGTGCCTGTCCAAAACGTCCGAATAATTATCCTCCCCGACGCGCGTTGTACTCGGACCCCGTCGTCGCCGCGAAAGTTTGGTCGAAAAAAGAATGCGTTCAACCGGTGGTCGACGGAATGAATTCGCCCCCCCCCCTCTCTCTCTCTCTTACTCTTTAATTATAATTCGTTCGCGCATAGAAATTGAAGCTGTGTGAAACTTTTGCAACTCAAGTGGCGAGTTTCTTTCTCTCGCACGTTATCGTCTTTGTTTTGCACGCACTGCGACAATGGTTCATACCAAATTTACTGCCGAGTAGAATATTTCATGAAGGTTATACTGGAATATTTTCCGAGTTGAGGAAGTATAGAATAATGAAATGAATATTCCAAAAATAAATCTGTGATACACTTACGCATACACACTAGGGTTGCACGATATATGAAGATAAATCTCGGTCTTCAAGACAATAATCGATACAATATTTATATACAGTTTTCGATACAATATCAAGATTGCGGTGACAAGAATAAAATCTCTTATCTTGAAAATAACTTAACATTTTCTAATCGTAATAATTTATCGAAATAATCATAACTCAATAAACTTCGGTAGTTATTGACGACCATCTATACTAACGAGATGTTTTTGAGTGATAAAGGTTGGCGAGGTAGGCGCTATATCCCTTTCGAGCCGGCTTACTTAGGTGCGTGAGGCCAAAGGGAAGGGGTGCGTGCGAAGTGGACTGGCACATATATGACAAGCAAATCAAATTTCAAATTTGGCATTTATTTATACTTGGGCCGAAATGTTGTTGTTTTTATATTAAACCTAAGGTATTTGTATATTAAATTACGGTCAGTTGCATTATTCTCAAAATTCAGTAAATTTTTTAACTTAAAAGTTTCTTAAATTTAAAAGAATTTCCATATATGAACCTCAATGGACTTTTACATTATTCTAATTACATTGTTATAAAATTTCAGTTACATACCTGTTTAGATTATATTATGTAAATTTCAATTGCATATTATATTAAATTTAATATATTTCTGTATGAAATTATTTGTACGTTGTTTTTAAATTTCACTTACACTCTCTGCCTGCTGAGGTTAGAAATCTTCCATCGCTCAGTAGGTTTAAAACTGCTCTGAGAAGGCACTTTCTCACA
>UXGD01003433.1:0-20482 GCA_900474315.1 Torymus auratus | reverse complement strand
TAATTGATTGAATAAACTCAGCATTTTATCACGCTATTCTTTTTCTTTTTACTGCCTTTTATACTGAAAGCAATAACTTCCATAAATTTTAATAAAGACACTTTCCAATAATATGTATTTTAAACTAACTGAACAGTCACTAGTAAATATTTATTAATTTAAATCTCATTAAATTTAACAATAACAGTAATGCCGAATTTCCCCAACAACAGCTTCAACCCTCGCCTATCCAACCACCTCAACTCTCTCTGCACTCAGCTCAGTCTCTATCCCTCAACAACAACGCCAGCAACTACCTCGACGTGTTCTATTTACCTGTGCACGACGTTGGCCAGGAGGTCATTGTGCCGCAGCCGATAGTCGACATCGACCTTCTGGTAGTTGACTGTGAGCGTGCCGGCGCGTATGCAGCGCTCGTATTCCTCGGCCGGGTGGGCGCGGAACTCGCGCGCGAACACCTCCAGGATCTTCTCGCCGACCCAGCGGCCCTTCGTGAACGTCGTGAAGGTGAAGTAGTACGGGTACACCTTGCGCAGACCTGTAACAAAAAAACATCACAAACGTTATTGAAAATTCATGAAAATATATTTTATGCAGTTGTGTATGACTTGGTATTGCAGACTGTTGCGCTTGGGTATATAAATTGGTACGTCGATATTTTTAATTTATCGCCAGGCGTTAAATCATATTGCGAGTTGTAAAAAGCTTATTTACGTTGAATAAAGTCAATGTCGTACCGACTGTACTCGTGGTTTTTGCTTCCTCATAGCGGAAACTTTGTTATGTAGTGAAAGAAAAGCTAACATGAGTGTATCGTAAAACAGCTTTTATGGTTGTGGATGTGAGATAAAATAATTTTCTTGTAATAGCAATCTAAACCATTCAAATGTATATTATTTTAAAAATATGGGAGTTCCATTTATACTTGTAATCCGAAGATGTATATACAAATCGTTTACGTATACATGTAAACTCATCCCTACGGTAGAGCCTATCAATATAAAATATCCAATCAATACGTGCATAACGTTATTTATTAGCCCTCTTTTCACTGTATGTTATTGCTGATCTAATAAAAGCAGACGCGGTATAAAGAACTTCATTTCCATTTGCGACATGCACTCCTACTCGTGACTCGGCATTTTTTTTTCTTTATATAAGACTTCGGGAAAATTTTACGACCATTCTGGTTTACGCTCCGAAGGACTAATTTTACGCGGAATATATAAAGACGCAGGAATTAGTTATTTGTGAAATGTGGAGATCGATCGTGTTTCGTGGCAGCGAGCTTTTTTCATAATTCACTCGAGTATTTTGTGATAAAGGACACACTTCTGGTTCTCTGTGGAAAAATGTACAAAGTTCGTCGATATTCCGAGGGGGGAAAAAAAGTGCGACCCAGATTTCGCGTAGAATCGATGGTTAACTAAACAAATGTATTTTTCGGAAGCCTTTGACGGCCGCTATGTATACCTTTTGCATTGGAATGTTTCCAATCTGCCTCATTATTCTGGGCTTATTGATATATACATAGAGATCGATACGCTGCGTTTCATTTTTAATTAATTACATCGGACGGAAAAGAAAATGGCATTCAATTATTCTAATGACAAGCCATTTCTTTCCAATGATTATGTTACGTTTAAAAATTTCGTGTCCGAAGTGACTTTAATCACATCGTAATAATTAATGATGCAATAATAATATGTTTGACAAACGATACATCAATGGCATTTAATTATCACTCGAAACGCATAAACCGGTATATTGTGCGTTAAATAATACGTATATAATTATCTACATTACGCTCGACCCATCAGCTTGTATCGTTATTTGCGGGGCAGTATTACCCGAAACAATTTACTTAATATATAATACCAACCACCGGAAACTAACAACACGAAAGGTAAATTTTAATCGACTGAGCAAAGAAACGATCCTCGTCATCATTTCGACTAAAAACGTCTCCTTTGAAACCACGTCACGCGCCATTACGACGAGTTCCAGGGTAAAAAGGTTATGATAAGCGCGAGGGAAAAAGGCCGCGCGGGCGATTATTTCTCATAGAGAGGAAACGGGGACGCGGAAGTTTGAAAAGTTTGTGGTTTTTCCGTCTATCGCGCAGAACGGAGAGATTTGCATGACCTGGTGTTGTGTTGGCGGTGATGAGGAAGTGGTGATAGAATGTTATGGAATGGACGGAGTATTTTTAGAGGAAAGGTGTTTTGGGTTATCGGGAGGATCGTGAACGATAAGGAGTGTAGATGGGTATGGATAAAAATGATTTATGATGATTTAGATTATATAAATTTGTATTGTAGTAAATTATAATTTAAACTATACAATTAGAGATGCGTATAATAAAAACTAATATAAAGGGATTTTTCTCCCATTAAACGCGCTCAGCCCGCTCATTTTTATATTTACGAATGGCTCCCTATCTGCCTCTATACCGAGAGGAGCTTTAAAAATAACCCGCTAGATTCATTTCGTTCCAATTGCCGTCGATGAAAATTTATGATTCCGGTTAACGAGAATTGATGGAATAAGCGCGGGGGCCGCTGCTGCGCGGCTTCGATACAATATATATATCCGATTAAAATGAAATAGCTCGCAAATAGGCTTTTATACAAGGCCGGAAAGAGAGAGATTTTTATATATGCATAGAAAATAAACGGACCGTGTGGTCGTGAAAATCCGATTCACTTTTAATTTGTATATATTTCGCCCTTTTTTTGGGTCGACGCAACGAATCGACTTCTATTTCGAATTCGATATTTTTCTCTGCGAAATCGTCTATTTCTTGCGATGCTGCTGCGGTAGTTCTCTTGAGGATCGCGAGGAACAATGCGCGGCTCGTCGTCGTCGTCTATTTGCGATGGCGGCGCGAGATGAGGTTTTTACCTCGCGAGTGAGAGCGTCTGACGAGCGGAGCGTAAAGTTTTGATAGAACGCCAGATGTGGAGGAGGTGGAGAGGAGAGCTTTTATATGGCCAAGGATTTTCAGGGCGCGCGAGGTGTTCTTTGTTACGAGAAATAAAGAATTTGGCGCAATGTTTTTTTTTTTTTTTGCTTTTTGATGAATTTGGAAAAGGTTGGTAATGTTCGTGGAGTCGCTGGGTTATGAAGGTGCAAATATTTTTAATATGTGAGGTGGTAAGGTTTTCTGGTTGTTCGAGTTCGTAGAAATGTAGATGAGAAAAAAGTAATCCTCGCATGAAATGCGTGTAGAAATTTACGCTTCTTTGGTTGAATAACAATTTTTTACGAACAAACATAGAGTACACCACATTTTTAATCTTTCAAATACACAGCGAGCGTCAAAATCATTCAGAAAATTTTAATATTCAAAATATTTAGTGAATTTTCACCGTTAGAATTACGCGAATACTTATCCTCGCATCAAAACACATACGCGTGAAATACTTCAAATACCTCTGCTGTACTAATTTCGTCGAAATGAAACTACCCAAGGCCAATTCCGCTCGACACCCCAAATGTATTTAAACCCCTGGCTTTCTAATATTCCCAAGGATGAACGAAACCGTGATTACATTTTTTCGCTCAGGGAGGTAGGACAACAACACTATCCGAGCGGTACTTGAATTAATAAAATTAAATCTTTTTTAAGCCCCGTCGAATTAAAAAGGGAAAATCAAACAAATTACGCCGGCGCTCCACATTTTTTAAATCCGCTGCTCGTTTCGTATTTCATTGAAAAAGAGAAAGAGAGAGAGATTATCGCACGAAGGATTTAATAAACGTGTAGTGGTGGCATGCGCGCGGGGATGGAAAAAATGCGAACGAATATTGAGATTATTTTCGGATCTAATGCAAATCGAAAATCTATAAACCGCCGGAAATCTTTCGATGGACGAGGATCCTCGGGGAACCGGGCAAATGCGAAAAAATCGCGAATAGGTTAATCGCTTTGGCTTTAAACGCACGCAGAGCGAAATGTCGAAAGTATCGGGGAAATTCGTATCTTATCTATTGCCTATTTTGAATTTATGAATGCATAAAGTTCGATGGTCGTAACGATAGTTTCGAAACTATTGATTAAACTTTTCGTGCGTTATATGAATATGTTTTTTTTTTCACAGATAAATTTTATTGCGAAAATTGATAAGGTTTTTTTTCGTCTTCTTTTTTTTTGTAATATTATTTTTCAGATTAGTTCGCGGCGAATAAGATTTTATGAAATTTTAAAAATATTTCATTCGTTATTCATTCGGACATGATTCGGGCACTTTATCATATTTACGACCAGCACTGATAGGATACTTACTGATATCCGAAAATTCAAAGATGATAGAACGGACCGCACTATTTCCGCCAATGCCTTCGTAAATCACATCGATTAAGCACGGACACGTAGCAGCAATATTTTATCGTTATTTATTACTCATAACGTGGCCTGAGGTAGCGTTGTAATGTGATTGTGATCGATCCGTGCAATTAAAGCGTTTAAAAGATTATTTTTCTCTTTAGCATGCAAAATTATCCTAATTGTCATGATTAGTTTAGAAAAATTTAGAAAATATACGCAGTCATGGTTTTGACTCACTACCTAATCATATCATCTAAATCGAAAACTGTGTATTATTTCATCTATAACATTAAATGGATTATCAATTTTATCGACGATGTTGAAATTTGTTTTCGGAACAAAAAATTTTAAATTTCGCTTACCTACACCTTATTTTTATAAGAATCCTGCGGATATTAACGTTTTTATTTTCACTAAAGCATCAAAGTTTTACACTAATCTAAAATTCACTACCCCCTTTTTTCCAAGACCTACCCCAACAGCAACCAAACTCTACTTCCAACCTCCAGAAAAAAAAAAACTTTCAACAAGGCCGAGGCCAAACATTTTTCAAACTTCGCTGGGCACGCGTGGCGTCTGTAGCGACCCACAAAAAAAAAGAAAAAAAATGAAAAAACACACGGTTGCCTCGTAAAAACGAAATAATCGCCGGCGCACTCCGCGACTTTGTCGTCCATAAAGATAGAAAAAAACGATGCGGCGTATACGGTTCATATTTTTCCTACCGCCTCTCTGCCCGAAAATTCACGGAGTTATGCGCACGGGTAAAGCATTGACAGCACGTGATTCACGGCCAGAGGTGTGAGGCCGATTGTTATAGTGTATCAACGATCAAAAGCTCGGCTGGGAGATTTTTCTTAAACGTTTCAGGACGATGATGTCAGTGGTGCTTCATGCATGGTTTTTCATCGAGGAAATGATGCATGTATGTGTGTTTGTTTTGTATAGATTTTAATCGATCTTGTCGACGCGGCCTCGAATGATTTACAGAACAATAGAGATCCAACCACGCGCACGCGCTATATCCGAATCGTTTATTATGGCCTCTGACTCAGCAACGTTGTATTATATAATTACTTTAGCGCTTCAATTTGAATTCAATTCGCTGGAAACATAATACTCGCGCGGTGTTCGTACCGAGATTACAAGCTAGATAAAATTTAGCTTACGTACACAACAAACTACAATAATAATAATAATAATAATAACAACAACGTAACATGCGGAAAAACCGAAAATTGAATACCTCGCCGACACGTGCCGTTCAGTGATCCTCATTACCTAGCTCATTTACATTCTTGATTGTACGCGTACAGGGGGCTAAAAATTCGCAGGATGACCACCTCTATACTCGCATATATATATACGCACCCAGAAACGCGAGGAGTCGTTCGCGCACTCGCGCTCGCTAGTAAATTAGCGTTCTAAAATTAAGCTGTCACGTGAAAAATTACGAAACGAAATTAGATTCTCATGATTATGCGCACACGCCGGCTCGGTGCGAGTTTAAGGGAAGCGCAGGTCGAGGTCTAAAAATAAAGAGAGAGAGGAGGGGAGAATTATTTCTGCGAAACAATTTTTGCACGCGGGTATATCTAAACGTCGGGAAGTCATGCACACGAGAGATCGCTGTCCGATCGCGCTTATAACTGTGAATCAGACTTTCTTCGGGTATACGTATAGTAGAGTATTTTTATCGGGCGAAATATTTTTTCTTTTGCATGCGCGAATGCAGAAAGGGCGCACGACGGGGGAGAGTATAAATTTTAATTATGCAAAGTGAATTACGCCGGCAATTAACGAGACCGTATATTTTCGTACTTTACGTATGGGCTCGCGTGATGATAATCCAACCGGGCATTTCTCAAAGTAATATAGCGCTATATGTACATAGTTTAACGTTTTCGGCCTACTTACACCCGTGCAGCGAATAAAAACAATTACAACATTTGTCGCCGAAATATCTCCACCCGCGCGAAAAAAGCGATAAAAACGCGCGATACGCGAGGTTCGCGAATTAACACGGAAACGCACGGCCGAATAATTCACTCTACGCGTGTAATACCGCAGCTGCGCCACGTGTTCTACGCGCGCGCGCGCTTTCATTTCGCCGCATAGAGATATATACATATGCGGGCGACGCAGAGGCTGATAACGAGCCGTGCAGTGGTACTATTTTGTTCCCTCGTCATCGAGCGGCTTCGATTCCCGCGCGTAGAGATATAAAGTCGTTCGATATATGCCAGCTGGCTCGCGACTGGTTGTAACTGTTATGGGTGAGGGGTTGGAATTTGGTTTCTGATTATAAGGTATATTTATGGTGGTTTATAGATAATATATAGGGCGACGTGGTTGCGTTTGAGAGTTATGTTTTACAGTGCGGTGTGGATGGTTGGGTACGAAATTAGTGTTTCGATGATTCAATAGACATTATTTAATGTAACTGAATTTTTGTTGATAATATAGATTAAATTGGAGCTTTTTATTAATGAATGAAAAGGTCGTTAAACTTTGTAAACTTCGGTTTATAATCATTCGTAACGACAAATCTAACCAAATCAACATACCGAACTCATCCGCCGACCGGTAATAGCACTCTCCGCGCACGCACATAAACCCCCGCATTTATTCATTGCAAATTAATTCCAACCCGCAAAAACTCCCCCGCGATCAAACAATCGCGTTCGTTCCGCTTCCCGCATATAACGTCCAGCAACCCTCAGTCCACTTGACACGAACCAGCCAACCCACCCACCTCTGGTCTCTCGATCCTCGGGCTACTATGCCGTCGCTGCTCTGTTCCAGCTGATGTCGATTGCAAATTGAACCGAGCACGACGCGCATCATCGATCCTACAGTCGTGGTCGTCCAATTAAAATCGCCGTTTTCTTTCCTCGCGCGCTTTAATCAATCCCTGGGGACCGAGATAAAGAGATATGTGCATGTGAGAAGAGGCGTTTTTTTTCTCGTCGAGGTAATGGCTGCTTTATTCTTTATAGAGTGGGCAGGTGCTGGTCGAGTTTAATTGTGGGAACGAGCTTTTACGATTTTTGGAAAATGGAGCCGGAGGGTGGCGGAATTGTAATTGATACCGATGGCTTTTGAAGTCGGGGTGTAAAAAGTTAAGGGATATGAATGCGGACAGCGGCGCGGTTTATTCGGCATTCTTTGTCCTTTGTTTGGGATCTTTTGAGCGGCTTTTTTATGAATTCGGTAATTTGTTGAAAGGATTTAATTTGCTCTTGAAACGGTGGGCAGAAATATTATGTGGCATAAAATATATTGGATTTGGACGTGAAATGAAAAAGAATTCGCAACGAGGTTTCAAGATTATAAAATAACATAGCGCTGCATTTGGAAGTACGTTTCGTCCTATTTTTATTAACGTCGAATAAAGTTATTTTGGCAGGGTTTCGCGATATTTTTATATCCCGAAAAAATATGCTAGAGTAAAATGTTATTTTTAATGTTATACATCTCAAAGGGCAACGATATCGCGACTCTCCCATGCAGACATGCGTGTACGCGATGCGCAGTAAGTAATGGTATTCAAATGCATACAGCCTTGTGTTACTCCACTTCGAGTTTTCGAAAATTCCGACTGGCAGTATTTTCGAATAATCCCGCCGCCAATGAATTTATGTCGCTCACGCGGAAATTTAACAAGGGGTATTATTCAAAATAATACACACGCGCTGGTAGTTGAAATTTTCAGGTGGTGTTCAAATTAGCGTAAATATGTTGACGGAAATTTCTTAGTAGGTTAAAAACACGTGTAAATAATCATTTCTCTATTGTTAATGAAAAAAAAAATAATTTTTTTTAACAAAGATTCTTGATTGCAAAATGTTATTTTAACGCAAAGAATGCTTCACTCGGACTGAAATACAAAATTTAAAATTTTCTACCTCTGTAAAATCCAAGCGTAGTTTTGGAAATAAAATTATACACATGTCAACTATGTACACAATTCCCGTGCATAAAATGTACTTTACTATACAGACAAATTTTTACAACTAAAAATCAATTTAATAATTCTCAACCACCACCGAATTGATTATTACTATTCTAACCTAAAAAAACGAAGCTACCGCATTCACCCTCCTGAAACGCATTTATATTTTCTAAAAAAAAAGAAAAAAAAAACGAAAGAAAGCATCTCTTCACGTATCAACGCAAAGAAACCCTTTCACGCTACTACCCCCGTCCTCCTTTCACTACCTTTGACGTATCATACGGGGGGAATCGCGCGGGTAATTAACTTTGCGATATTCACTCGCTCATTCTAATACCGTCGACTCGCTGAATCGCGGCGGGAACGAAGCAATAAAATAATAAAAAAAAAGAAGAAAAAAAAACGATATACGCGCGCATGCGACGGAATAAACTGTGTCTATTCAATTTGAGAGGAAGAAGAGAGCGAGACTCTCTCTCTCTCGCAGAGATGCTAGTTTCGCTTTGCATATATGACAGAGCACTGCGAGCGCGACCTATTTCTTATATGATGTGTATGTGTATATAGTGTAGTGCGGAGTAAAGAGGGTTTGATTTTGCCCGAGCGATTGCATTATGACGGATAGAGGCCACGAGGATTTTAAATTCTAAGCAGTCGCCGCCGTCTTTTTTCTCTCTCTCTCTTTTTCTCGCGTGAGCCTGTCGCTTGGAGTCTCTTGAAATATAAGATATAAGTATACGTATGTGTGTATATCTGTAAGTCTATTTTCAGATCTAGTGTTCCGAGATGGAATATTATGAAATATGGATTTTTACTTTAATGCAAACCCGTTGTAATTTACGAGTATGGTGCGCGTATTAAATTATAACCAAAAAGTCTAGAATAAATGATTAAGGTGTACGGTATTTTATCAACCCGAGATAAGGAATCTCTGACATAAGACACATAGCTGCCTTCCATAAAAGTATCTGTTAAATATTTCTCAACGCTTATCGCCCATACAATCGTTCATTAATTATTAGATCATCGCTCTGCCTTCCGGACAAGACCTTCAAAAAAAAAAAGCGCGAACCATCAATAATACGTGTTTTTACACACCGCACCGAACAACTTCCATCAACCAAAAGAAAGAAAGAAAAAAAAGGAGGCGCCGCAACAAGCCCATAATAAAACACGAGCGCGCAGAGGAAGAAACAAGAAAAACAATCTCAAGTATCCCAATCGAGAGATTACAACACTGCGGCTAAACTCATCCCGTAAAAAATGGCTAAGAAACAAGCTTTTTGAAGGAACACGCGCGCGCGAACTTAAATTGAACGTAAAAACTTTTACGCGCGTCTTTTTGCCCTCGCTCACCCCTCCTCACGCCGGCACGCGAGATAGTAAAACACTCGTATATCCGGAGGAAAAAAAGAAGACGCACGATAGGACGAAAAAGAAAACTGCTGCTGCTGCTGCTGTGAAGGAATGCAGATGCAGGCGCCTTTGTCATACTTTCGCAAAGCCGAGGAAGGAATGAAACTCTCGGAGAAAACAGGCAAGCAAGAAAGAGAAGAAGCAGTAGAGACAGAGCGCTGATTAATCCGAGGAGCGATTCCGAGTTTCATCCTCGCGAATTATAAAGCAGGGCGTGTGCGTATAAGGCGGATGTTAATCCGGCGAAGTGCTCTCGATGTATCGGCGAAATCATTTCGCAGTGATTGGCAACGCTCTCCCTTTCCCTCTTCCTACATTTTTTTTAATAATTTAGAGGATGAGTGTACGCGCAAGCGTTCGATTAAGCCGGAAGTGGAGGAAAAAGTTGGGCAAAGTGTGTGTTTATAAAAATACGGCGAACGGTCAAAGAATCGTGATTTTTTTCTTTTAATTTAAATAAAATCGAGCGCTTCTATTCCACGTTAAAAAAGAAAAAAAAATGACGAGCGTGAAGATTGTTTATTCAGACGCGAGGCGCGTATATACAGCTCGTCGTTCGTGCATTATGCATGCACATATACGTGTAAAGCGAGCCGCCGTGGGTTCGTCAATAGACGTGCAAATGCATGTTTTATTCGCGCCGCTGTTTGCATAATCCACGCGCCCGTGAGCTTTCGGGTCGATGATTGTTTAATGATGTCTTTGATGCGTCACGCCCCCTTCGTATACGTGGATATAGTATTATACGAAAAAGCGTATGCTTAAAGTATACAAGCATCAGTAGATGAAATCGAGCAAGGTCAGACGCACGCGCGTGGGGTCAATACACTCATTTTTTATACGCCCCTGTCGATTCGCGTCGCGCGCGTGTCATCGTCCCTCCATTAGGGAACGAAGTAATATAGGCAAGTATATATATTTAAAACAAAGAAAGCAGAAGTCATACTGTCGATCTCAATTACCCTAACAAAGGGTATAACGACGACGACGAGGAAACTTCCGCGCGAAGAATGCGAATCTCTATACCTCTACCGTACCTATATGTAAATTCCCTACAACGGGTGTGCGTATTTGCGGTGACAACGGAATTCGAGGGGGTTTACTCTCGCATATGCGCGTATTTACACAAACACACACTAGGTTTCGCGGTCGAGCGATTAATGGCCGCGTTCGCTAGTTGTGTGTATGCAGCTCGTACGTAGAGGTATATATGCCGAACAAACGGCCGAGCCAGCGTGCCAGCGGGACAATAGGAGGGATGGGAGGGAAGGTGAAGAGGCGAGAGCACAAAAGACTCGAATTACCGGAGAGAGGGACGGCGTGGTTCGATAACACACGCCCGGGTGAAGTCGCCAGAGGGAGAGATGCCATCGGATCTAGATTTGAATCACGTAGAGAGAGAGTAGAAAGAGGACAGTAGAGGTGGAAGGAGGTGTACAGGTGAGAGGTGAGGTACTGATTGTTTTGGGGATAAGGGATTTTTGGGTTCGTTTGGAAATGTTATTGATTTTTTAAGGGATGCTTTGTGTGTTTTTATGCGAGGTAGCAGTGTGTTTAGAAACAAAAAAAAATGTTGATTTCGAATACGTTCTAATGAGTAGAGATGTAATTTACTGCAAGTGGATCATTCGTTCCGTTACATGATACAAGTTCTATGCATAAAAAGATGACGCTCAGAGAGGATTTTATCCAAGCATCAAGCTTTTCTTTTTAAAATACTTGCTTCTGAACTTCATTACTTTTTTCTTTTCAATTTGATGAAGTGCGTTTACCGTTTGAAAGGAGAATATCATATAAAGAGGCTGAAAATTATCGCTGACGCGTTCGATATATGTCGAGCGATAATCATGAAGAATGATATTTTCTTTTTTTAAACGGAGAGCAGCTTTCAATTAAAATTCTCATATCTCCGTGCCAGCGAAATATATATTATGCTCGTTTTAATATCGCGCAATTTAATCTGATTAAAGGTACTCTCGTAAAGCTCCCACCTAATTTATCAAACATTATACGCGCATATTACCCGGGCTCGGAAAAAAAAAACGATTTCCATCCGTCGGCTTAACTCTCCCTAATTATTTTCACCCTAAAATACGAAAATTTTAAAACTAACAAAATTCGTGCTCCTTACTCACAACCTCCACTCACAAAACATCATTTCTCAGGCTAATTGTGACCGACGACGACGCGTCGATTTTTTTTCTCTCTTCTCTTCTTTTTTTTCGTCAAAGGTCACGCTTGCGATTTATCGGAAGGTCGGCATCTCGAGGGAGGTTACTACAATGGCGCACGTCGTGTCGTGTAGTAAATTGACGAGAGGTCTAGTCAGTCGCGAACGTATATATAGCTGATTTGTAACGGAAAGGAGCAAAGTCTCGATTTGGCGGCACGTCTGGCGCGGTCAATGAGAAAAAAACTACCGGAGTGAGATCGTTGGATTAATTGACTTGGGGGGACTACTCGGTAATTGCTTCATCGAGTGACTATGTTTGGGGGAAAAAGGACTAGGTTTTGTCTTTTTAAGGTAAAAGCTGCGTGTACCTTGTTGATCATAAATATTCCTGTCGGCCTTGCTCAATATACAATACCACTTTTTTGCAACATTAAAATATCGTACAGATCCTATGTTAATATACTACCTCCTTAAAATTACATTTCATTGTTTCCTTTCATATTATATTCCTGAATCTTCGATATGATCCCTTACACCAGCAAAATACTTTCCCACGTCAATAATGAATACCAACAACGGCTAGCTAAGCAAAAAACCGCCCTGTTCCCAACGGACTCCCTTATATGAATGATTGATCTTTTCGAAATATTTCGGATTCCGATTCGCATTGATTTATTACATTTATACGTACAGATTGTTCTGGCGCGTCAATACCCTTTATTAGGGTGGAAAATTACGGGATGAATGAGTGTGCAAAGAAAAATGCCGATTAATGTCGTGTGAATGAATACACAAAATTTTTAAGATTCACGTTCACATAATGCGCCGAGAAAATTAATTTTCTCACTCAAAAAGCATGATTCACATTAAAATTCCCTTTCACAGAAATCTTATTTTCTTCTTTTTACACCCTTTTCGTCGTATTCGCTTTCGGCTATGTCCCCATCTCACAGAAATCTTCTCACGTTTACAACACTTCCTATTCCCCGCTGCACACATATATCAGTTCCACTCTACCCACAAAACTCTCACAGAGTAAACATCATACAGGTGCGCAACACGCGGCCCTAATTTAATCGCATCCAAATCGGAACAGGGCCGACCTCGAAAAATCGTCGTCGCGGCTCCATCGACCTGCTCTCTCTCTACACGCGTACAATATTTATATATACACCACGCTCTCACTTGTACCAACTTCTCGCTCTGCGAAAGGGAGATAAATATATATGTTGCCGCACCGCTGCCTCGCGGAACTTACGTACACACGGCCTAGGACCTATTTTTCATAGGAGCGCTTTTGCAAAATGATCTGGCGGCCCGCCAGGGCTTAAACGCTCCGCAAATACTCTCCTTTCCTTCCCTCTCCTACCTTCTTTTCTCCCTTGCGAATGACGAATTTATCGCGCGCGAGTAGCTCGAGGGTTTTGATAAGACGGCATATATAATGTCTTCTTCTTCGTCTTTTTTCCGTTCCAAGCGGAGGGGTTTTAATGAGAAAGGTGTAGCGCGCACATACGCCTGCGCGCCACGCTTTAATTAACCGAGGGCTCGGGAATTTAGGTAAGTGCTGAGACAACGCTTTCAGCTGCGAGAGTGTACAAGCCGGACGGGGTAAACATTTGTTTTTGGCGTGGGGAGGTAAAGAGCGCTGGCTCTTTTTTGCGCGCGGGTGAGTCGAGTGCCACGAGCTTGTTTGCGGTCTGGGTTATCTCGTTTTTTCGGTGTTCATCGTTGAAGAAGAGGGAGGAAAGGGTGTACTTCGTTAGCAGCTGGATAGATGAAGATTTAGCGAAGGGAGAAAGAAGTTTGAGGTTACGAAGCCGTGTAGAGCGTGTAGCTTTTTACGATACAGTGTGCCCTTGATACCTACATTTATAAACTTGCAAGATATTTTCTTTTTTTTAATTTGAGGTTTGGAAAAGAAATTTATTTATGGTGGAACATAATTTTTAAACATTATCATACGAGGTTATATTGAGGTTTTAGGTGTAGATTTTAATTTTATAGTTTTCCACGGTATTATTTTTTTGTTTACTTACTTTTCTGTATTTGCAATCTTTATAAATAGTTTCTACTTGTGCTGAAGCCATGTGCATCATTTTCCAATTACATTTTCTATTTTTCGACTTTATCAATTATCGTCGTTTCTACCTCCATTTCAGCCATGTTTCCGACTTTCCAAATAATCAGCCAATCGCTTTGACGAAAATATTGAACTCGACGAAACTAGCGACAGATGTCAAATAGCACACGCCGACGAAAGAGATTTTTTACCATCTCTCCCACTTCCCGTATGAGAGAGAGAGAGAAAATCATGTTGGCCAGCTAATGGCCCGTGGCCTATGAGAAAACTCCGGCGGAGACTAATTTGTAACGAGACTCGAGAGCGCGCGCGCGGAAAGTTCCATTACACACGGCGAGTGCCAGCCTCTGCTCCCCGGCGAAATAATTAAAAACGGTCATTCGAGAACTTCAATCAACAACTTCGCAAAACGCTTCGGCACGCGTCCACGTCCATTCATTTGGGTCAAACTAGCAAAAATTTTGTGCTTTTATACCTCAGCGCGTTCTGTCTCTGTGTCATAGAGTTTGCAACGTTCATTCATCGGAATTGAACATAGTCCGCCTTTGGGGTGTTGTATTTGGGGGTTATAATTAGCATTATGATTTAAAGTAACGGTTGGGATTTATGCGTCGTAGTTTTGGAAATTCAGCTGTTGAGTATATGCAATTCAATTTTTAAATTAGTATATTTATACAAAATTAGCTCTAAATAGTGTATTCAAGTGCGGTATACAGCAGGTAGGAATTCAGTCAAATGTTACACGAGATCAAAAGCTTTCAGATTAGCTGTTTTAGGGGATCGCTGTATTCGCTGATTATATATGCTAATGCTGACTGGAATGAGAATACCTCTCGACAAGATAAAATATGAATAGGACATGGTTTTCAATTTTTAGATGAAAATCATTGATAACAGTACTACAAACAGTACAAATCCCACCACAACCTTCTTTAAAAAACCTCTAAGTCAATATTCAAACCTTTACTACTGCGCTTGTTTTTCCATCGCCACAAAAGGTCCCTACCGCCACCCCCTATGTCTTCCTACCCCAACTCCCGTGACGCGGAACTGTTTGATCAGCTTCTACGGAACCACCCCTTCCCCTTCGCCTAATAAAACACCGACGTACGTACCTACACGAACAAAAAGCCAGCCGCCCGCGCGCACTTGCGAGAGCGTCGAGAGGTCTCCTCCTCCCCGAAGTGGCATTAATAGATCTTTGTTCTGGCTGGAGGAGGGTCGAAAAAAAGGAAGAGAGTGTATGCGAGTGTGCGTGGGTGGGTGGGTAAGAGAGAGACGCCGAATCTATTATTCGAATGTGGAGCAGGTATATCGGCTGTCGATAGAACAGCGCTACTGCTACCGGTACGTGTGGAGAAAGGAGAGCCGGGGAAGTGTCGGCACGTGGTTTGTTTAGGCATACCAGTGTGTATGCGTGTGGAGGTTTCTGAGAATTGCACGCTGGTAGGTGAAAGGAATGGGGTTTGGGGATGTACAGAGTTTAATTTGTCATTTTATTTCGGTTTCTTAGGTTATTATAAATATTTTTTATAAAAGGTATATTGTAACAGTATTTTTAAAGCATTATAACAATGTCTTTTTTGATAACGAGACTTTGAAAGAGTTTTTAAGTGAGTATTCACTTATTTTTAAGAGTTTTAATATTATTACCATAAGAAGCAACGCACTTTTCTAAGAAAGTCTCGGCCAATTCATGAACACATTATAGAAAGAAAGATTTTCAGCTAAATGATCGCGACCTTCATCGTATCCACGCGCAAAGTTAAAGTAGACGAATTAAAGTTGCTCGTGATCCGATGAATAAAGTACAAGTAGATACGGTTATAAGTAGGTCCCAGCAAGACCTATCTAAACTATTACTACTTATCATGGCACATGAGCTGCTCCAGTTCGCGAAGTTCTAGTTTCAAAACAGAAGTCATCATCATACATACTGGCAGCAACGAAGAATATTCGCCTTTTTAGATCCGAGATCAATCGCGTGAAAGGGCTCGAAACTTGTTCTTCTCGGAATCGAATTTCGCCCCCGCTTGCGTGTATTAGTTTTGCGCGAGTAATTACATAGATGCTGTGTATATATATACACAGACATAGAGCATATTTGATGAGGTATTTCATAGAATATATTGAGTATACTCTCTTGCAAAATGTATTAACGAATACGAAATGTATAACGAATATGTATATATACGTTGGGATTATTCAACGGCAATAAAGACCATTTTCGATATCTATATTTACATTAGTCGAGATTTATTCACAATAAAAGCGAATCCCGAATGATTCTGTCGTTCCTTGCGCTCTATAATAACACATATACACACGATCGGGGACTATCAATTATGTACGGACCAATTTCCTTATTTGCGCGCTTAATCCCGCGCCTATAATATACCAGCGATCCTCCCCTCGGACTTGTAGAAATAAACCCAGAAATAATATCGACTCGAGCCCCTGATTAATAACCTCACAGCGCGGTCGTATAAAACACTAACGTCAAGCGAACCATGTGCTCTCAGGTCAACAACACTTGCGCAAAAACCCCCATATTCCACCACGCAGTGTATATCAATCACTCAAAAGACATTATAAAACCCGTCCTACATTTCCAACGACCTCAAAGGTAGGAGAGAAAAAAAAGTGTTCCACAAACATCAGAGAGCGAGAGAGATAGAGAGAGAGAGTGAGAGCAAGTGAACATGCGGCGGCAATCGAAACCGCATCCCCTTTGCGGCCGCATTTTTCACATTCCGCTCGCGTACTTTGATTTTTGCGCTTTAAAACATTCCCCTTATGTCGACATCCGCAGCCGAGCGTGCAGAGACGCCCGCTACTCTCACTGGGCATTATCTTCTCTCTCTCTCGCTCTCATTCTCTCTCTTCCTTTTTTCTGCGTTCGTTGGTATATGAAAGGGGGAGACAGGAAAAAGTACCGAGAAAGAGGGGATAGAGCAAGAGAGAAAGAGAAACGTAATCGTCGTTACGTGAGCTGTCGCCGTTGCCTACTCGGTAAATATTGGCGCGACGGTGGTGGTGGTTTTTCTTTTTTTAAAGCGACGTTTGTGGGCGAGACTTGAGCGGTAGACGGGGAAAGTGGGGTGTAGTCGAGTTTGCGATGTTTGATGTAAGGGAATTTAATATTTTAAAAATAGGGTTACTGCAAAAGTTACTTTGTCCGTTTTTTTATGGATGATAAATTGTATCAAGTTTTCAGTTTTACATTCTGAAGATAAGGTTATTAAATGTATTTTATAGGATTGACCTATTTAAATTTAATTTGGTGAAATAAATTCACTGAATTAATAGATCGTTAAGGACTGTAAATAGTAATATAATACACGCCTAATCTACTTGACAGAGTGTTAATTAAATTTCCACGCGTCTTCAGAAGCAACTATAACCTCGCGCTCTCCTAATAGAAATTACAACACGCCGAAATCCCATTATTTCGAAAACGACCAACCAAAAGTCACACTCTGCAACAACCTTAACCCACCGAAAACTCCGCCACATCATCTCCTCGACAGACAGACAGTCGCGAGAGTCAGACAGAAGGATTATTTTGGGGTTCCGAGAAGTCGCGGTCCACGAAGAACCGGGTCGTCCCGATATTTCACCGTTCAAATTTCGCGCGAAATAAACGCGAAAGAAGAATGGAGAAATTTGGCGCACCTGAAGCGCGCCCGGCTGCTACTGCCAAGACGCGCACCGCACTGTACCGTGTGACAAACAGTAGCGCTAAATGGCCCGTTAATGCATTTGCTAGAGAGAGAGAGAGAGACATCTAAAAGATTTTTGTTTCAGTGTGCAATAACGCTAGCTCGCGGCCGCCGGCTCTATCTTGAATTTATTTCGTCGCTAAAATGTTGGCGCACTATTATTAAATGCGAGAGTTATGCGTGGATTCGTCCCGGTGAGGTCGGGAATTGTGTAACGCACAATAGGCGCGCGGAAATATAATGCAATTAATAAATCGTGCGATTGACCTTCCTACCACCGCTAAAAACAGATTTCTGCCGATGGACTTTTATTATATTTTTAATGTAGAAGTGAGAAAATTTGAAACTTTAATAGAACGCATGTTATTAAAGATGATGAGAACGTTTTTTTTATCAAGCCAACTTCTTTGATAAGTATACACTCACCATTCTCGGAGTAGTAGCTGGTCTCGTTGTACCGCTCGTCCGTGAATCCGGGCCTCTTCGCTTTCAGCGCCTTCGTTTCCAATTTCGCCTGCAAATAAAAAGCGCCGAGTTACTATCCACAGTCCAAACGTACAAAGAAGCTTGCAAACTATCGATGCGCTTAAAAGCTACCCCCGAGTTTTTGCCGGCACGCTTACGTGTATTAAGCGCTCTACGCGCTCTTTTTTTCGCTCGGCTATCGAACGCTCGATGGAGTCAATTATGGAGTGGATTGTTCGGTTTTCAGAGAATTCGGGTGGGTTGATTTTCATGGAAATTCGAGACGCTAAAAATGCTGGTTTGTGAGGGGGATTTGTGTATGTGGGTATAGAGGAGTAAGTTCGATTAAAAAGCAATAATCCCGTGTGGTATCAAGTAATCGAGTCTGCGAGTTTAAAGTGTAATTGGTATTCGTAATGAACGAAAAAGTCTAATGGGAGGTAATTAAAAATGTGGTAGTAGTGATTCGATCGTAAATTACTGTGTATACGAGTGTTTTCGCGAGCAGCACGTAGTTTGCGTAAATATTATTCGAAACGGTCTAAAATATAAATTCTACATGCGAATGTGAAATGCCTGATTGCATTAAATTAAGGCGATTTACGAGCGCAAAATAAACGCACGAGATCCGTAAAATCGCGCGAAGATTTCAAACATGAAGCTGAATGATTTATTCTTTAGGGATTATGATCTTTAACAATGCGCGTGCTATATGAACATGACAAATAAACAAAATTTATAATAGCATTGGAATGGTTATCGAAAGTATTATTAAAATATTATGCTAATTATGCTAGAATATAATAAAATAATGAACAACTCATTAAAAAGTTATTATTGACGTATTGGTGTTATATCTCATTCAATAAAAGTGAACGCCATTTGAAAACTTTTTTTTGCTCTGGAAATTCTAGTTGTGCTAATTTACTCGACGACGCATCGCCGCCACCGCAACCCATCGCTTCCTATCTAGTTCGAAGCGCCATTCGACAACGACAGCTAATCGCCGTCACGCTCTATCAATTAAAACTGGTATCCCAATCTCCGCTGGCATCCTAATCCTAACTCTTTTCCTCATTGCACAATGGATGCATATGTATTGGAATTTTTTTATTTATTTATTCTGAACGTTTATAATTAATTAGCATCGTTGATAGTCGGTTGAGTACACAGTGAATTGACGTTAATAAAGTATAATAAAATAGTTGTTACTCTTTTCGGATTATCTTCCAAATTGAAGACTTTTTCTGTTCCAGCTTTGATATTCATCCAAGGGCTGATCGAAGGTATCTGCAGGTCAGTTTTTATTGTAAACTTCCTAACAGTGACTTGGGGATATTCCAGAAGTATCGCCAATTTCTCTACATTCTATTTTCTGTTATCCCTGGTTGCTTTTAATTCTTATTAACAATATTACAATGGATTTCGAGTAACTGAATTAAAAACAGTTGACTAATTGGCGAAAAACTAAAGAATGCCAGTAAGTACGCCACTATCAACTTCACCAATACCAATCCCACCAACCCCCAGCCGCATCGCTCATAAAAAAACCATCGAGCATCGTATTTGCCGAACCGTTTAATTAGCGCGAACACCCAGCGTGACAAAAGACTCCAACGGGGCTCCATGTTTGCGATCTCGCTGGCATTGTTCGTGAAAATTCGCGTTTGTTTGACTTCAGAGACGTGGGCCACGGTTTTGTATTGAAATCCACGGGCGCGAGAGCGGATAAAGGATGGGATTTTCGGGCAAATGTTTGCCCCCCTCATATTTATAATGAGATTCGCTTTGGGTTTTGTCGAGGGCCAAGTGTTTGCTGAGCATTGTTTTTCACCGTCGAATAATGAATGAGGGCTCTGTATGTGTTTGTATCGTTTTTCCGCGCGATAAAATGAGCTATTAAAAGAGACAATGAGGTTTGTTAATTATATTTTTTTTCTTGTTTGCACGCGGCTGCCGGTGGAAAGGTTAACGAGGTTTTCGTAAAAAGTCATCAAGCGCGGGATGCTGATATATTTTGATCGCACCGCATTGTTCTGTCGTTAGACGAGGAGCTACTTCCGTGTACTGCGAGTAATCATTCAAAGGGTACAGACCGTACGAATACACCCTTAAGTGGACGCCGAAGTCCCGTCAGTTAGTTTTTCAAAGTTTTCTCTTCGAATAATTAACCGATTGGACTGAAATTACGGGGGAATACTTAAAATGTCTATACGAAGCGCGCTCAAGTCTTGAAATAAAAAAAAATTAAAAAATTTAAAAAATTAAAAAAAATTATCATCTTTCAATTTCGCCGTTTATAGGTTATGTTGACCCGAGCAAGTTTTTCAAGGTTTTC
>UXGD01003432.1:0-20482 GCA_900474315.1 Torymus auratus | reverse complement strand
TATTGTATCGATTATTGTATTGAATATTGAGGCAAGACAATACAATATCAAGATTAATCTTGCTATATCGTGCAGCCCTAGTTATTGTATGATTTTAATTTTGTTATCATAGGTAAAGACAGCTCACAATTATTTTAACTAACAAATTTTTTTCAACCATTGTATCCAATCTCTCAATGGCAATCCAATGGAGTGTACAATAAAATTTTTAGAAAATACTTTTCATTCTACTACACGCGTCACAACAAACATTGATAAACTCTATGCTCTTTCTTCAACATTCCCCTATTACACACAAAAAAAGATACCACTAAAATCGCTCACACGTCAAGCCACTCGATGCACAATCCATTAACCAAAATCCGAGAATGAAGAAGGTCGCTCCTCGTCGCGTTAAAATCGTGAAAAGACGTGTACGAGTCGGAGCCGCGCCGTGCGTCGCGGGATTATCGAGACGAGACGAGGCGTCCTTCCGAGAAATCTCGTCTGCGGACAAAAATAAAACGACGAAATCTCGCTCCACCGGTGCAGTTGCACGGCGCCCAATTACGCCGCTCTCTCTCGGTCCTCTATTTGCTCTCCGGCTTTTATCCCCCCCTGCGCGCGGGTATAGTATTCTTCTTTCGATCGGCGCTGTGGCGCACGCGGGATGATTTTACGGCGCATTTCTGACTGGCTCTGATGTGTATTGACAAGGTCGTGTGACGGGTGGGTGAAGAGTTCTAATGGAACTTTCGATGGTTCTGATGGAAATATAAGGCTTTTTGTAGAATGTATAATATAATTGTTTTTTTATTTTTTTTTTTAGGAGGATCTTTTCCATTATTTTTCCTTACTTTTACCAGAGAATGAAAGTATATAAAAAAACAAATGGAGAACTCTAAACTGCAGCATTCCACTTCTAATACAGCATTTTCATACATTGCAACATAAAGAAGACAGATACGTTTGTCTTTTTCATTCGATAATGAAGTGAAAAAAGATCGCGCAGAGCATATGATTATGATTATGCATAATCATAATTATTAATGCCTATATATTTTTCATCACTTGCGCGTTCCTAGAACGACACTGAATCACATTGCACACTCACAACAATATATTCACACAGAGTACTTCTTTGCATATTAAAAACCCATTTAATTGATACATCGATCAATCACACAAAGCGCTTAATTCAACATCAACGAGCATTGAAAACCTAAGTGATTCGTTCTATAACCATCGTGTCTTTATCTTTCCAGGTAAGCCATCAATTCAGCTCTCCACTGTCCTCCCACCGAGCGTAAGTAAGCAACTTTCTACACCTCATTAAAAAGACTTCTCTCTCTCTCTTCTCTTTTTATCTGTATCATTCCTCGAACCGTCAAAACATTGACACCGTGTCCTCAACTTGGAAAATTCCCTCAGAAAAAGCGAGAGATGGGAGTGGCGTAAATAACACACGCCGTGCGCGAACAAATATCGAGACGATAAAACCTCTCTCTCTCTCGGTGCGAGGGAGCTAGGTATATAGCGCACACCTGGACGATGCGAGTATAGTTCTGAGAAACGGTCTGGGCCCCCTCCGACGACTGAGACTTTTTAAAAGTCGAGCTGCTGTTGCCTGCGGCTTTGCCGGGAAGAGAGTGAGGGGGGATAATGCGCTCTCTCGGCGCGGCCACGCTTCCGAAGATCGGCTCGGATTTTGTATATATGCGCTGTCGTGGATCGCTTTACTTTGGCGCTTTGCTTGTGCGAGGCCTGTTGTACGGGAATTTCGTTGCATTTTTCATAACATTTTTCCCTCGTTTATTTTCGCTATTTTCGGGTTTCATGCTACCATGAAACAAAACTCTAGTGAATTTTGCTTTTTCGCATCAGCATCAAATTTCTGGCTTTTTTTTTTATCATGGATAAATTCAACAACGTTCAATGGAATTAAATAACCTCTTTTCGTGTGTTCTCTGTATTTCAATTTTTTTTTTCTTCTTTTTTTCATTGTGCTCACCGTGACCCACATTCTTATCAAACAATAAAAGCAAACACGAAAAACCGGCATGAACCGCCCACACTCTGAACTATACAGTTTCGTAGACTACATCCGAACCCACCTACGTACGTTCCAATTCAACCACCCACGTATACAGCACACTCCATTCTTCTAATTTTAGACGTCACCGCGTACAAACTTTCTCGACAACGCATTGCGAACATACACACATATATATACCGGCCACCGAATCGAACTCCGTATATGCTGCTATACGATTGCTTTCCCCAACAAAGCGAGCCACGCCTCTGACGTCAAATTACTTCCCGGAATTCCGCGCGCGTGCAGCGCCAAATTCGGATGGCAGACTCGGAGAGTGAGAAAGAGGAGAAAGATCGTTCACCGAGACCCAGACCTATACATATATATGGATATGTCAGAGTGTGTGTGTGAGGCTGTGTCGTTTAGGAAGTGGAGATTTAACGAGTTTTCGAATGGACAAGATGGAAGGAGATTAGATAGGAGGATTTCTCGGGAAGTCGTTCGAACAACTCGTCGGAGATGTTGTATTTTGACTATAGCGTCGTAAATCGACCGCATGCAAGTTCGTCGTTGAACTTGCTCTCTCGTGTATGTGTGAGTGGGTATAGGTTTGACCTTTCGCGAGAGTACCGTTTCGATGTGGTCGAACGTGTATACCGATAAACAAATCCGTTATGCATTGACTGCAATGCAGTTGTATATTGGTTGCGAACTCTTCAATTATGCAAGCGGAGGACATCATTTGCAATTGACTTTGACCCGAGCGTGTAAGTCGGTTATTGAACCGGTTGGATAATCCTTGACCCTAGGATTCCATAGCAGAGTTCCGTTATACGTTTTATCGTGTATTTTTATTCTTACTTTTAACTCTTTTTGGTTACTATAGATTGCTGAAATGAAACTGTGAATCTTTAACAAAGAAAATATAAACTTATTGGGTAGGATTAGAACGATTCGTGAACTCAGAACTAATAATAGCTATGATTAAGCACGTGATCCCTTGAATTATAGTCGGATTATAGTATTTTCCGTTACGCGTGTGGCTGTTATATGACTTGGAGTGGTCATTGCACGTAAAATGGATTTCTAATCGAATTGCACAATTACGTAAATTGTACTCAAATTAATTGTTACCACCTGAACAGTCTATATTCTTACCTCGGCATTTTTCATCCTCGAAAATGACAAGGCTTAGAATAATACTTAAAGTATATTTATTTTTTGAGAAGTAGACAGAAAAACCAAAATGTTCAGATAAAGAATTTTTAAATTACTTGCGAAGTCTAAGTCGAACCTTTGAACCAAATATTATTGACGAACAGTTATTTGTCACATGTATTCAGCTGCAATGCATCTTCGATTTAATTATGCATTCATCGACCAGCCCATAATCAAGTTCATTCGCGATATATGCAACATCCGATCATTAGCTACAAATAGATTCTCTATAATGAGCTCTTCAATTCAACTGGGACAATGAATGTTCGACAAGATCTAAATTCACAACAGCGATCGAACGTTTCATCTTCTGATTATCTGTGCCGTAAACAAACCGTTACATCCGTTGCAATACACATACGTCCTTCATTCAATAAAAGCTTAACCGCACACAAATAAAAAAATTATACCACGCGTCACTCCATAATCTACCACCAAACTGTTACACCCCTCCCCCTCAATATGGCATTACAAAGAGTGCAAATAGCACGACTCGAGATGCGAGATATAAATTTTCAGCCTCTCCGCGCGAGATAGCGCGCTTATTTGCATATGTCAGGGATGATGAATGGCGCGAGAGTTAGCTCGTTCCTCATGCGCGAGAGAATGTGTTTCTTTTTCTTTTTATCGGCGTAACGATCGAAGACTATCGGATCGCGGTTGATGTACTGCTATTCTCCGAGAAGAAACGAGTTGTGGTTATACTTATACTTACTTGCGATCTCGGAAATCTGTTTCATATTTTGGCGCGTGTATAATGCGTGTTATTCTGTTTTACGAAATGGTATACCGAGAAACTGATGCGAATAACAAGAGTGATTGCGCTAATGTGGCGATAATCAAGCAGTGCGTAAAGTTTGATTGAACTCGGCATTGTTTTTTCCTGTGTTGGGGTTCTGCGGAATGTTACGAAACACTTCCGAAAATGCTTAGTGTTCGCCGAAATGACATATGAATCGTTACGCACGTATACGCGTCAAAGCAATATTGTTCTTCAATATGGAATGATTGCATGATTAGTAGGTGAAATAGAATAGAAGTTTTATTTACATATTTATGATACTGTGATATTTCGTTTGAGCAATGATAAGAATTACTATTTCAAGAAATAAACTTTGCTACAAAAATCATATAAATTTTTACTTAATAAGTAAAGTTTGCTTAAATGACTATTTAATAAAGTAAAAGTTCCACATAACGAGTGTGTCCCAGTGGTAGAAAAGAGTAAACTTTCTTATAAAAAAAGTAAAGTTTCCAAAAAAAATTGTTCCGTGTGAATCAATTAATTAGAAGTCAAATCCTTCATTAGTCTATCCTAAATCAAACTTTTCACTTCTCTTTGCCTTTTTAACAGTTCATCTTATTTCTCCATAAATCTTCATAACGACAAGTAGCATATACTTTTTCGCTCATAATTTTCCCATCGGAAGCGTCACTCCCCGGAATTCATTTCACAACACGCGCACTTTTACCCGTCTCATCCTCTCGGCGGGCTGTCCAATGTCACGCGCGCGTAATGATTTACGCGTGTCTCTCAGTGACGGCATTATTATCAGAAGCCCCCACGAGGAGAGATTCCAGGAAATTGATTTTTCCGCTGGAGGCTAAAATCGAACGTTGCCATGGCGATGATGATTTTATAGAATGAAATTTAATAAAGAGATGTTGCACGCAGCCACGAGAAAGCTGGAGTACGAGAGAGTGTGAGAGGAGGAAAGAGAGGATCTAAAGGTTTCAGGAAAATTGAGTCGAGGGGAATGAAAAGCGTCACATTCAAGAGCACTTCGAATTCTCTCGTCGGTAAGTGAAACAACGTCTAGTATAGTTAGGTGGTGCTCTTAAGGAATCAGGTAGCGTAATGAGAAAAGCTTTTTCTTTAATCAATGTATTAAAAATTACATCAGAATTTTGTGTTTTAATTGGATAATTTTTTTTTTTTCGTAGTAATTTTACAAACATCAAATTCTGACGTAGACTAATTAAGATTTTTTTATAAGGGTTGTAAATAATTTGTTTATGATTGAAATTATTTTTTCAAGGAATTCAGGAATTATTAAACAACAAATAAGTTTCTACGTAGAATATAAGATTTTTTTATTACAGTAGCTATAATACGATACAAGCATTTTGAAATGAATATTAATAAAATATTATTTTTGATAAATATGAAAATCTTTTAAAAATCATTTTTCATTTGATTATCAAAATTAAAGGTAAAAGAATTCAATTTATAGTTACAGTTCACGGGAACGTAAATTTTATTTTAATTTGCTAATAAAAATATTGCGTCGATTTAATTTTTATAAAACTGCTAATTTTTTATTTATACCAAAACACACATTTTGAATACCAAATCTCTTTTCACGCCTTAAAATTCAACCTTATTATGGGATCAACAACTTTTTCTCCCAACCGAGGACCTCTTATACGACGTTAACAACCCGTCACTCCCATAAGAGCAGTGTTTCACCGCTACGTGCGCGTTCACCGATTTGCGAGAACGTCGCGGCGTTCGCCGAAGCGCGTAATCCAACTTATAATTTCATTCGACTAGTGTCTCTCCCTTTCACGGGTAAAGCGTTTTTCACCGAAAATGCGATTCGGCAAACAACCGCGGCACAAGCCCGCATGGCGTCTACCTGGAAAAATCGACCCTTCCGAGGCACTGTAAGCCGATTTTCGCAAATGCTTAGTTCCGCGGAAGTTGCTAATCCGATTTCTGTCACTGACAGAATTGTGTTTTAGGGCTGATTTGTGAAAGCTGATTTGTTAGCTCGAAATGTTCGGGTCATTGGTTTACTAATATTTTGATAGCTATTTGAATTATATGCTTTTAAAAGTGCACGTGTTGACGATCGAACGTGCTTGCTCTGTTATGTATACTCTGATGTAAATGTTTGCACCAAATAGAATATAAATTGAATTATTAATTTCCAACGGAAATTCAAAATTAAATTTAGCTGTAGCAAAAATATTAAATTTTAACTTTTTTTCATAAACAATATTGAATTGTCAATTAAAGTTTATAGATATATACACTGCATAAATGTTATGTGGCTACGTTATAGAGTCTTTTTCGTCATAAAATTTTAATGTTTTCCAGGTCTTTAAATTAAAGGACGTTATTAAAGTTAAATACATCCACATAATATATGAAAGTAAAATATGAGTTATTTTTTACTTGATACTACTTCCTTTACTTTATTGAATAACATAGCGAATAATGGATTCCTCGAAAACATTAAGAGTTATCAGAACAGTGAAAGAGTTTCGCCGTTACGTTATCAATAAGAGAAGATCAATAAGAGTATCGTTAATTTTTTGCAAGAGACTTTCATTCTTCTCTTGTTACATAGAGATTTCTAATTAAACTAATAAAATTTATAGATTAAATGGAAAAGGCCTATACTCTAGAAAGCTTAACTATCACTTTTCCCAGTACATTTATACATTATCACAATCTATTAAAATTACACTTGGGGGTAAGTTGAAAATGTACGCGATCAAATAACTTAGTCATCCAAAAACTGAATAACCTTTTCAATTTATATTTCTACACTTTCAAAAACCTCAAAACCAGATAAATTTTCTTTTCATTTAATCTTTTCGTCATCACTTTTCTTTCGCAGAATTAATTCCACACATCGTTCAGTAATTTCACCACCCCATCCACTCTATTCCTCCCCCTGCCAACCACGTTCGGCAGCCCACGGCCAAAGGCACATCCAATCAAGCCCCAGCTAATTACTACGTCAAAGGTAAAGCTCTGCACGTTACCCAGTACACACACACACATACACAGCGGATAAGGGAGCACACACTCCACCTAGGTTCCTGGAATTTCGCGTCGAGAGAACGGCTTTAGGGCGAAATTGGTGCGGTGATCCTGTGAGAGGCATCAAAGTAAAGCTGAGATGCTGTATCGTAATTGAAAGGCAGTACCTGTTGTGTACGGTAGAGTTGGGGTTAGGGGTGGTTTTGAAGAGATTGAGGATGACGTTATTAGGTTCTTGGGAAAGGTAATGTTGGTTTTTTCTTAATTTTACCTAACTAGTATACTGTGTTAAAATTATAAATTTATATTTAAAATGTTTATCAGTTCCATTATACAGACCAGAGTAGATTAAAATTCGATTTCAACGATCCCTTTGTATCCCCATCCCAATTCCCAACGTTCCAACAGGGAAATACATACACTTAATGGAATTAACAATTCGCAGAATCCATTTTACGTTAATCCAGTCAGCGCATTTCCCGCTGCACAAAGGAAATTCGTATAAAGCATAACCGCATATTGCTGCTGGTTATTCGAAATTACAGTAATTCAAGTTACTCTGCCAGTAACACAGCAGCGGCGACCACCTCTCTCAATTATTATACCGCGATATTAGATTTAAATGGATTAAAAGCGTGCGCGCGACGAAAATGACATCTGCGCGCGTTCCAGGAATATATATTGCACGTAACCTCGTTATACGCGCGTTGGAAAAAGTATGCGCGAAAATTAATCGGACAGTCCGCGGTCTAATGGCCTCTGGGAAATGTTTATCTCTTTCCGGTTATACAATCAGTTTGCGTTGTACCGCGAAGGCCATCAAGGCGTGTATATAAAGCCATCATTTTTCTTGTCGTCGTCGGCGAGTCGAAAATTGTTTTGATGATGATGGGTGAATTTTCAGATTCTAGTGCAGAGATATAATCGTATGAGGTATACGATTTGACGGTATATATAAGACGAGGTACGTGAACTCGTGGAGTATACAATGTTGTCTTTATCAACGGTATCTCATCCTGTCATGATGAGAACGACGTGATTGTGGGTAAAAATTTACCTGACCGGTATTATTACTTTTCTCTGCCTTTTTTATACCTTAATTTTGGTAAAAAATTTTATTATTCATACATACTTACGTTTCTTGCTGAAACAAATTTTTATAAAATATATTCATTAAACAATTCGCTGATCATTCGAAATTCCTCCCGCCCCAACACTGAATGAACCGAGTATTCAAGCTGACACTCACTTCCTTAATGCTGCTGCCAAACTCCAACGGATTTCGCCGAACCTCATTCACCCCGACTCATTCATCCATTTTTAACGATAAGCATAAAATAAGCATTGCACCCATTCTACATATCCCTCGCGATCTCTGCAAAAACTGCGTGTTTGTCAAACCGGGTGATCCTCGGAACCCATAATCGTCTCGCGAATTCGGATGACTAAATCCCCTCTCGCACACAAGGCGCGACTCTTTGACTCGTGCGATATTCGGGTTCGCGGAAGGACGCGAATCGATGGTAATTGGACGACAGGATTTATCGCGCGCGCGTGTGTGCGGTGGGTTGGCTTATATATAAGCAGTGGAGCGTGTATAATCCAAGCGCTCGTGCCTTCCGCAAAGCGATTTTCATCTAATGAATTTCGCGAAGTGTGGCGGGTGATGCGGAAATTCGCGGGATATGATGCGCCGGGGAGTAAGTCGACGTGGTGTATGTCATATGTGTAATTTTGCGCGCGATTGAAATGTCGGGGAAGGTTCGAGCTAATGCGCGAGTATTCATAGTGGATCTTGGAAATAACATGATGCGCTGTTTGAATTCTTTTTTTTTCTAATTTGGTGTGAGGAAGTTAGAAATTTTATTGCATTCTTTTTTATTTGGACAAATGCCTTACAGAATTATTGTTAGATTCTTAAAAATTTATCCCATAGGTACGTCGCATTATTGGCATTTCTAATAAAAAATATATTTTGTTTTATTCCTGTATAACGAATAATTAATAAAATCAATAAAAAGCCAAGATCAAACTAAACCGACCAGAAACTTAATTCAGGAATCTAAAATAATTTCTACCAGCCGAAAAGGCCCCTATACCTACCCCTTTCCAACCTTCCTAATCCCTCAAACGAATGAAAAACGACCGTCGTCGACTCATCGCGTTCTTCTCGTTTTTTCAGTAGACGACGGATACCCCGAACCGCACTTTTCTCTCTCTCTTTCGGGACGCAGCTCCGTCAGCGCCGCTCCTGTTTAGCATAAAAATAAGACAAAAGCACACGGGCGCTCGGAAATCTGCATGAAAGAGAGAGAGAGAGTTCAGTTCCAGGGAAAGAAGAGAGGCGAGAATATTGCGGAATGCGCGTGTCTGTGTGTGGGTGTGCGCAAAGCGAAATTGCCGTCAGCGTCGTCGGTATTACGCACGTGCGGAGAGAAGAAATTGTCGTGGGTCGTATTGTGAATAATGTGAAAATTCGAATACGAACTCTTGATCCGCTTTTATTTTGAATTCTAAGTACTTGAAATTGCGCTGTAGTTTTGAATTCGAAATGTTTGTCTATTCTATATTATATATTTATATTGTACAGAAATATATGGTAGAATTTTTCTGCGTAATTTATATGTTAAAATTATAAAATTCCAAAATGAAATTTCGGTTTAATATGTAGGTACTTATTTATACATCAAATTAAAACACGTCGTATAAATATATTCCGCTTCAAAATTCATGCATTTTTCCTCGGGCTGTTCCAATTAACTTCGCGAGTGGGTTAACAGCTTTATCGAGTAAAATTCCTCGGTACTTTTATACGTAATTTAAAATACTTTCAGGGAACAAATAATATGATATTGCTTTAATAATATACGCCGTAGTGATCTTCCACTCGACTCCAGTCATATACGATTTCAAAATGAACTCGTTAATTAACAAGCGCGCTGCGTTTCATTTCAATATCAAATTTTAATTCAAATTGAATTTTAAAACCCATCGTCGTGATATATACCGGCTGAGATTCATTATAAAAACGTATCTTCAAGGTAGTTTATTCATAAATCAAAAGAACGAGGAGCGTTCTCAGAATTAATATACATTTTGAAGTCATCGTAAAATATTCTCGCATATATATAGAAATTTTGAGGTAGGTCGTCGCGCCCAAAAAGAAGCATAAAACTTTCGTAGTTTGATTCGACACTTCACTTCACGAGAAAGTAAAACTTTAATCCCGCGCACATTTCTTCATCAATCATAAATAAAACTGAGAAAAAAAGCTACTCTCCATCACATGCTTCAGAAACTCATTCGAGCGTATAATACAACCTGTCGAAAAAAAAAATATATACTTCATACTGGATCAACCATTTCAGGGTTTTTCCTTTTTTTCGTTCTTTTACTTTCACAGCAAGAACAAAAAAGAGGCACATATACGAGGCTGCGCGCGCGAAAAAGGAAGAATATAAATTTCGCTTAATAACACGCACTTAAAGTCAGCGACGGCGTGTATATAGCCCACCACGGCTTCCCGGAACACGAAAAGAAAAATCATAAATTCAAGCCTATCAGTCTTCAATTTTCGACGCGACTTTATCTCCTCTGGCATCTTGACGCGCGCGCGCTCGTACATTATCATTTCGTGTCTTGGTATATACAAAAAGAGTCTCTCTCTCTCTCTCACTCGCTGTCGGCCTCGCCCCTATACCTACCTTTAATCGACCCTGTTCCATCGCGCGGCAATTACACGCGGAAGGAGACGCTCAGAATATATGTACAGTCGCTGTGAAAAGTTAGCTATGTCGAGAAAATTCCTTTTTAGGTTAGGGTGCATACTATATATTTAATTATTTGAGGATTTTATAGGGGTGTAAAGGCAAATCTTGGCGATGAGTAAAATTTAATTCATATATAATTTTAATTCAAAACTTATTATCTGTATAATTGAAAAGTAACTGCATTCAGAGGTTAGGTTTTACACTTTTTACTTTGTAGTGTCTACTACCTTTATTTAAAATAACTAATGTCTTATTACAGACGTGTTTCATAAACGCCTAAATATTGACTAAAAATCACATCACATTAATTCACACGTTTCGCGTACGACCAGAACACAAAAAAAAACGTTAAAATCGACTGAAATTCCAGTTCGAAACATCCATTTCCGAACACAGAGCCTCGGGACATCTCCCAAGCGCCAAAAAAAGGAAACTTTACACCTCAAAACACCGTCAATTAATCAACGAGACGTACAACGTTCCGCGCGTGGACTGTACTACCACCTGCACGTCCTGCTGCCTCGTAATATTCGGCTCTCTCGCGGCGAATAGAGAGATGTTATCCTTTTCTCTCTCTCTCTCCCTCTCCAGTGGCGCGGCCACTTTTTCCCGAACCCGCGCATAAATTAATACGGCGAGCGGTTCACGGTAGCCGGACGATAAAGTGTTTTTTTTTACCCAAACGGGGGAGGGCCTGGTTAGCGGAATTCTCGAGGCTTGTTTCCGATAGACGAAGAACAAGCTGTGTTCGCATGGAAATGATGGGAGGGACGTCGCTTTTTTAGATTAATTCTCCCGACGCGGCGGAGAAGTCGAAGTAGGAGTTTGCGGTTGGCAAATGAGAAAACTTTATCGTTCAATTTGAAAAGTACTTAAAAGCTAATTGGTTGCAGTGTAGGATTGAAATAATTATGGTGTGTATATTCGCTGTGCTGCTATCCTGGTTTAAAATATATAAGTCTGCCGCTAAGAGTATGAATTACTTGATTTTTTCATTTTTATAAAACTATAGATGTAGAGGTATTTTAAGCCAGAATAACATTAATAATAATAACTTCATTTATTCATGTTTAGAGAGAGTAATGATAACTTTCTAGTAAAAAACCTTTTTTTTTTTTTTTGAAACTTTAGATAGAAATGTAAACCGAGACGTTGATTAATAAATCATCCATCGTGTATTATATTTCATTTCCTGCTGCGGCAAACATGGTGAAAAAAACGCTTTACAATATAACAGGTTCGTGCCTAATAAATCGTCTTTTTATGGCGATTTTTACGATAATGACCGACTTCAAGTCTAAAGTATCTAAAAGTATCTTATAAAGATTTGAGTTAGTAAAATTACTGTGTATATTAGCGGATTATTTTTAACTACACTACAAAACATTTTATTATTCGTAAAATTGTACTTGAAAAAATAAATGTTAAAATTAAAGCTATTCACCTAGATAATACATGAGGTACTGCCGCAGAAATGACTTTTTTTATTTGACAAAATTAATTTACAACATTTTTACTATACTAACAACCCCAAGCACAATTATCCTCTCACAAAAACCACACAGTCACATTTTTAAAACCGGGAAACGACAAGCCATCTGTCTCTCAATCTGCATTTCACGCGTGATGCGTGTTTCCCTCAAAGTCGCGCATTCTTCTCGCCGCGAAGGAAAACGAGTCTTTCAACGACTACGGCTGTCGCGTTCCCTTGACGTGTACCGCCGCCCCAAGGTCGCGTGCTCCACATCGCGCTCGCTCCGAAGACAATCTTCCAATAACGCGCGCGGCCTTTTTTGTTCGCATCGCCGTTGTGTACGGAGACACGCCGACTTTATACCTTTTCCGTTGATTCTTACCTTGTTATCTTCCTTTTGCGCTGTTCCGGTGTTTTATAAATAGAAAAGTGTGACAAAAACAAAGTGACGCCAGTTTCCTTTGCGCTGGTAAAGTCAGTTTTTTTTTTTTAAGAAAGATGGGATCGTGTGTGTTTTTTTTTTTTAATTGAGGTTAATCTTGTGAGGAATGAAAATGAGCTGGTGATGTTATTGGTCTGAAGTTAGTATAATTGGAATGGAGCGAAATAATTTTTTAGAATTTCCTAGTTAAGTTTTTAAACGATAGAAATTTTATCCAAATCTTTGTCGTAAAGTTATTTTGTACTACAAAACAATAAATATATATCCAAAATTAATATTAATTTCGTTACACTCTAACGTTGAAAACTTCAGATCCATTGTTACAAATAATATAGAAGAGTTAATTACTGTTGGAGAAATAAGGAAAAATTGATTCTTCGAAAAAATGAATATTCTTTTACAGTTGTTCTCGAACAATTAAAAAAGAAAACAAAAACAATTTTTCAAACAAAAAAAAATAGAAGTTTTTCGAATATTGGATTACTTCAACTTTAAAAAGGAAAGATCTATTCCCCTTTGTCCTCTTTCAGTTGTTGTTTTAGTTTTGTTGGAAAACATTCGTTTTCCTCTGTAAACCCTCCTATACATTCTCGTTGTTTTTCTCTCAAAATTTCTAAATGAAAATACAAAAAAAAGTATAAAGCATCCGTCAATTATTTAAAATGTTAAATCCAAAGTTCAACGGTTTAGTCTGATTAACATTTCCCCGAACTGCAAGCTGATTTTTCCTCTAAACGCAAAATAATTTTCAACAAATATAGACAATTCAGCGATTTTAACGATATATTCAACATGTCCGCATCACAAATCGAATTTCAAATCTATAAACACAGCTCGTTATCACGAGAGATTAACGTCGTTTGTATAGCAGATTACGACGACGAAACTAACGGGTAGCGGGATTCGTCGACATCGGCTCTTGAAAGCGATTTGAATGAATTTGCAAGCGTGAATAGACACGGGATTAGTCCGTTATTATTTTTTTAATGGGGAACAAAATTTTTTTGACGTTAGTAGTGTACAATATTGAAAATTCGCTGACATTTGTTGCTGAAAATTGTGAAAATGTTGCATTTTTACAAATTTGCAATCAGTAACTGCAGTAAATTTTTACGAATTCCGATTTTATTTATTAAGGGTTGATAATGGTCACCAAAGGCAGGCCAATAATAAATAAAAATGTAATATTTTGAAAATTTTTTTGCAATTTTTTTTTTATTATATAAACCACGAAATACTATTTTTTTTACTTTTCTCACTCGAAAAGAATCGAACCATCGGACGCACCCAAGGTCCCTACTATTTATCAAAAGTACAACCACGTGAAACGCAATTTTTCAAACGTAACTTCCGTAGCCTCTTTGAAATTCCCACAAGCTGCTATACACCACTAACTTCCTAGAAATCTATTTTGACATTCACAACTGCCGTCGTTATATACCGCGGAAATCAAAACGCGCGTTTCCGCCCCACACCGGGGACCTTTTTCCCCGATACAAAGCGCGCGTGCCTGCGTATACACTCACTGGAAAGTACACATATATAATATGCATCTGCTGCTTGTGCGTACGGGAAGCGCGCAGATGTACTTTCCACTGAGTGAGCGCGTAGTCGAAATACTTAGGACGCGGATGGAGGGGGAATGATTACGAGATATTTTTGTTTGCGAGCGATGAAAAGATTCTCGTGCGGTAGAGAGAATGAATTTTCCGAGAAGCCTCGTGTGTAATCCGATGGAGTAATTTTAATTGCGTATAATGTCTTTGGTTTAATATCGGCGTTAATGGTTGGCCAAAACAATAACTGTAATAAAATGTTAAAAAAAGAAATTATAGTACTGCAAATAAATATAATAACCAAAAAGTTCTTTATAAAATACAACATTAATTTATTATAGATAAAAAAATTGTACTGTATTTTTATACAAATATTCTTTTTTATTTTTTCTCGTTTACGTTTGAATTATTTTATTGTCATTTTTCATACTTCTATAAAAGCTCATAACAATAAAATGTAATAAAGTTCATCCAGCCGGCCAATACTCTTCGAAATACATGAATAAATAAAATACAACATCGGAGTTCAAATTTAATCTACCTATAACTGAAGAGAGTAAAAGTACGATCCTATATACAGTAACCTCGAAAATGAAAAATTAAAATGCATACGCGTTCACTTGAACCTTAAGTCAATATTAACTTTGCAACGAGAAATTTCGAATAAATTCGAGGGCATATGGTATTCGGCGGGCGGTTATGTATTTTTCCGCCTCTCCGGTCACGGAAATGTTCATTTTCCGACTGCTACAAGTGTCGCATAACGAATGTTACGGTATAATATATTCGTTCGGTGGCGTTCAAATATTATTTAAAAATATAGAGATGGCGGTAAAAAAACACGCGGTTTCTTCGTGGAACAGACAATTCAACGGACCGTTTCTCTTTACCTTTGTACGAAATATTGAAAATACTTGATGCAATATAAAGTAATTTTCAACTTTTTCAAATGTAGCGGTTGGTACGGATTTATAAATTACATGAATATTTTATGTGTAATACATTAAAGCCTTCATTTTCAGATTTTAACCTCTAACATATTATTAAATTCCTGCTAATTTATACAGGGAATGCCATTTCACTGATTACTTTGTCAATTGATTTTTTAAATGAATCAAATTTTAATGACGATTTCCCAGATTAATTTTATTGAAGTTTTAATTCTCACTAAGTATGATACAATTATGGATTTCGTGACTATTTATTTATCTTTGAAATTTAATTGCGTTTAGAACGAAATTTCTAGCATCAAATTCCAATAAAACATATATTTACTATCGCCCTCATACATTACATTATTCTCAACCGTCACTCCTCCTGTATTCAACAAACGTCAACAGTCCTTTCATGCAAGAAACGGCACCGAAAACTACAAACCCCTCCTGTTCCCCAGAAAGGCCCAAAGAAAACAAGTCCTCCATACATCAAACGGAACTCAACGCGCCGCTGCGGGACACGGAAGCCGGAAAACCGAGTGTGCCTACGGGCTTCCGTAAATTACTCTCCCTTCCGCGAAGGTTCCTCGACCTTCGGAAAAATTCGTAAGTGGGTTAGGGGAGTTCGGCCGGTATAATTGGGCGTGCGTGCGGGGAGGGAAAGTTTCCTTCGATATAGGTATATGACTTTTCTCGCGGGCTCTCCTCGGGGAGAAATTTTAGAAATTGCGGTACGCCGGCTGTTCTAATGGTTTCCGTAAACAGACAAACGGGTCTCTTCTGGCAGAGGCATGTCGCTTCGGTTTTCGAAGCTGGTTAGGTATTTTCTATCATCGGCTTTCGATAATTTCGGTCGAAAACTGAATTTTCTATCTCAGAGGTTTGCGTACTAGAACGCGAGGTAATTTCTTTCGGAGAAATTAGGAATTTTATATAGATAAATTCGAATTTTGATTGTCTAGCATCTTCGAGAGGATTGATTCTGTAAAGAGATAACCAAGATTTAATTTAGAAGTATTGAATTAACCGCGTACCTATACTTCTACTTGAATCACGATTTTCATTCTTGAAAAGTATATTTTCTTTGTCTTTTTCTGTAAAATAAAATTTATTGAGAAATTCATTTTCTTTGTTAAATTTATAAAAAATGTTGCAATAATATAATAAATTTCTTAAATTTCTAAAATATTATTTTCCATTAATTAACAGCCTTCGTATAAACTATGAAATTCTCAACTAGAATTTTTATCATATTCCAAGAAGAAAAACACTTATAAAACCGAACGTTCATTACCAAACAATCTCACGCTCTTCATACACTCCTAATGACATTGTTTTTACTTCGCAATTCTGTTACGTTACCATGACAATCAGTAATTTCAATTACGAGATTTCCCAGAACGCAACGCCTCTAATCGCAAATATTTAACAAATCCACTTCATATCACTCCATAAGTACCTCATGCCATTACACACGTTCATTATCATCTCGTTACATCGGCGTGCCAAACGAGATTTCATACTCCGGGCTTATGTAACTAGGTATGTGTAAAAAGGAGAAAATTGTCGAAAAAATCGACGCAACCTGACGAAATTTCTCAGAACACGGGAGAATTACATGCACCTTTTATACCGCTGATAGACAGCGCCGTCGTCTTAACGTGTTAATGATCCGTTTTTGTTTCTCATTTTTTTAAACTATAATTTCTGCTAGTTGTCATTTTTTATCATATCATAGACACAACTCTACTTGATTTAAAGCCTGAGATCTGACTTATAAACAATTTTTTATTCATTAAACTAATTCATTAAAAAATACTCTTCGTAATATCAGCTCAGTTTAAATTTTTTAACTGCAAGTGAATAAAGTACTGATATTAAATATTAATTTTACAAAGTTCATATTTGTGTCATACAAATAAATATATAATTTAATATTATTTCTATTGATATTATATTTTGTCAAATCAAACCATGTGCATATCAGTTGGCATTTGAACAGCAACATAGTTGTATCATAAATTTCATATTTTTAAAAAATACTTAAACCGTAGAACTTGTATTAATATTGATATTTTTTATATAATGAAAATAAATTCGAAATGTGTTTTTCTCAGTGCGATCATACTTTTAATATTAATTACTTCTTTAAATTCTCAGCTATCGTGGTCAAGTGAAATAACACAATGTTTGGCTCATTATTCACACATCAATAGACTCATTTTCATAGTGGATAAAAGCTCTAAACCTTGTAACCATGAAATACAAAAATTAGTCTCGGAAATGTCTCAAAGATTTCCGATATTTATTACATCTATGAGCCGTGAAGGGAATCTCGCTCTCTTCCGTTATCTTGATCAATACGTGCAATCTTATACATTGTACATTTGGACACTAGCAATTACAAACGAAACTTCTTCAAAAGAATTTCAATCTAACATAGTTAATTTTTTCTACTTGTTTACGAGAATACACTCAGTACCCAGTGTTATGGTCGTCGTATTTTATTCTTCAAACATAAGCTTACAAAATATAACTGTTGGTTTTGATTTTTCAATAAAGATGTTATCTCAGACATTTATAGATCCCCAAATAAAAATGCTGGCAATCGCTACAACAGACGATAGTTCTCGATATTCAATGTTGCAGTCGAAAATTCAGTCTGATGCTAAACTTCATATGATCAATGTATACACAAATACATATATGATCTACAACAATATAGCATCCGTCACAGATATTTTTCCGAAAACCATTAAAAATTTTCATGATCATTCACTTAGACTGCATGTCGCAAAATCGCCTAAATATTTAGACTTTCAGTTGAATAGTGAATATTGCGCCGATCCAAAAACTTTATCAGCTCCACATGGCCTTATTTTCAACTCTATTGCTGAATCCAGTAATTTTACGTGGCAGATATTCATTGTCCCTTCTCAATTTTGGCTTTACACGACAGTTCATATTAATAAAAAATGCGTCAGAGAAGATACATACGAGGCTCTTTTGGATGGCAGGATGCACGTCAGAACTTTATTTTTGATGCCTCTACCGTATGGGCCAGATGAGCTACATCCACGGTTGCAAAGTATCTTAAAAAGGATTCATTACATCCACCTAAGACGTTCTGAACCTCTGGTTGCTTTAGTATCCATTTTTTATGGAAAAAATGTGAATCTGTCCGAGAACTTTGTAACTTTATTCATTACCTCCATCATGATAGTCATTGTTCTGAGGATTATTGTCTACATGATGAAATTTAATTCTGGTTTTTGGCAAACAGCGAATATTGCGCACGCCATATTTGGCATAAGTGTCAATGAGACCACAAAATCCACTACTGAGAGATTCATTTTATGCAGTATGCTAATCATATCATTCTTATATTCTGTAGCTATCATCGATCAATTATTCGATGTGCAAATGGATCTTAACAGGGAGTTTAAGCTCACTAGCTGGGATGATTTTACTAAGGCAAATCTCACTTTTAAGATGCCGATGTTAGTCAAAAAAATGTTGATAAAAATAGAAAATCCTCAAGTACAAGAATTATTCAAGAAAGCAGTGACAGGAAGAAAACTATTAATCAACGGTACTTCCAGATATTATTATGAACATATTGAGAAGAGCTGTTATGATGAACTCATGATAAAGTTTTACAAAAACGTTTCCTTTGTAATGCGTCTATCGGAAGCTGAACGCTTGAACCATCAGTCTGCTATAACGCACGGGAAAGCTAAAATTTCTGTTTTAAAGGAATCTATCCTTGATATGTGGTGGAGTATACCAGTAAGTCCGCAACCAACTTATACGAAAAGGTTTGAAGAGGTTATCCAGTACTTGACTGATGCTGGACTAGTGGAAAGATGGTTTAAGGCAGAAATAGCTGAGATACATGATCAAAATAAAGAATTGCATAAAGATGATGCGAATCAAAACGAAAGCAAACCAACTACGATTGTGCAACTGTTAGCAATTGCAATAATTGGTTATTTTGTATCGTTAGTTTTCTTCATAGGAGAAATTCTATTTCAACTAAAATTTTTAAGTTTAAAAATTAAAATAACGCGTTTAAATATTTTAATGAAAACAAGGCTATCTTTAGTCTGGTTAGCCATTTTAAAGTTAAGAAATGTGATCAATTTCCATCAGAGAATTTCATTTCTTTATAAACATATTTTGCCTTAATCATACCCAACATATTTATACAATACTGCCAGTTTCGGCGATCAGTAAAAATAATATAATTAGCAAAGTCATAGCAATCACTTTACTAGAATACGAATATAGCTTGCAACTTTATTTAGTAAGTATTTCTCATTTTTAAACTAATTTATTTAAAATCCATTTCGTAATATCTGGTCAACTATAAGTTAAATTTTATAGATGAAATGCATGACCGATGTTAAATATTTATTTTCATTCTTCTAAGTCCTTTTATATGTTATACACATAAATATAAAATTTAACACTATTACTGTATAAGTATTACATTTATCTACAATGTTCGTCTTTCTGTGAAAAGTTAAACCTTGTGTATATCAGTTAGCTCTTTGACAGCAATAAAGTTGTATCATAATTGAAAACATATTTTATTTTATAAGAAATACTAAAATAATAAAACTCTTATTAATATTGATATTTTTTACAATGAAAATAAATTTCCAAACTGTTGTGTATAGTGCGCTGGTTTTTTCCATTTTGATACCTCCTTCAAATTCTCAGGTAACATGGCCAAGTAAAATACCACAATGTTTAGCTTACCATTCACAGATTAATAGACTCATCTTAATAATCGAAAACAGCGCTACACCGTATAACCATGAAATTCGAAGATTTATCTCGGAATTGTCTCCGAATTTTCCAATATTTATTCTGACTATGAGCATTGAAGGAGGACTCGCTTTGAAACGCTACCGTTACCAATACGTGACATTTTATACATCGTTTATTCAGGCAGTCGCAATTACAAACGGGACTACTTCAAAAGAATTTCAGTTTACAATAACAAATACTTTCAAAGACCTTCATCGCCTCTACCGCACAGTACCCAATGTTATAGTCCTTGTATTTTATTCAGCAAACATAAGCTTAGAAAATATAACAGTTGGTTTCAATTTTTCAATAAAGAAGTTATCCCAGACTTTTATGGATCCCCAAATAAAAATGTTGGCGATTGCTATAACAGATGATAGTTTTCGAAATTCGATCTCACAGTCGGGAATTCAGTCTGATGCTAAAATTCATATGATCAATGTATACACAAATAGTTATACTGTCAATAATATCTCATCTGTT